>JAFMPE010020995.1:1122-16966 GCA_024759925.1 Ficus religiosa | reverse complement strand
CAAGATCTTTACATTGTATTTTTCAGTTTGTAACTCTTTATTAATGTTAATGCATTTTTTCCTTCAAAAAAAATTTATTACTTAATCATTTAAGAATGGTCTGCTTATATGTTTTTCCAATTTACACTGAAATTTTGCTAATAATATCTTACTTCTTTTCTAGTTTAAAAATGTATATGCTTCTTATTCACGCTGACTTTTTGAGAAGGAAAACACTTGTCTGTTCCTAAAAAAAATCATAGCTCACAAGAAAAAACCGGGGGGAAAAATGCCGTTTGCTAGTCATGCATGACAGCAAACATTGCAAGCAAAACGACATGTCTTCATACCACAGATGAAAAGTCGTTTATTGTAAATGACACCGAAATTTCAGGCAATGAAAAACGGTCTATGCTATGAAAACAAACGATGGTGACATTTCCCCATTACAAAAAAAGCAACGTGTCGTGATTTAGTCAGAAACGACGTCACTTTATAAAGAAACGATAATCAAAGAAGGAATAAAGTAAAGAGATTTGTTCGCAAATATATATATTTTTTAAGAAGTTGTTTTAACAAATGAATGTAATTTTATAAAATTATAAAAGTGACCTGTTTTCAGAAAATGGTGAAACGGTTAATTATTAATCAATTATCATTAATTAGTGATTAATTATATTAATAAAATTTTCACTGAATGACTATGATCTTGATAATTTTCTATAAGAGGGGATTGTTGTTAATTATTAATTATTCGTTGATCGATCACTGATCAACAGTCATTTTTTTAACAAAAATATTATGGTTATTCATTAAAATAAGTGTTTAAAAATTGTTTGTTTGCCTTTTTTTTTTTTTTTTTTTTACTATAAGGTGGATCTACAGCTTCTTTTTTTTTTTTTTTTTTTTTTTTTTGGTCAATCCCATTTACCGGATAAAACTATAACACACATGAAAGAAAAAATGTGTCTTTTTTTGTCATAAACAGAGACCAAAAAAAAAAAAAAAAAAAAAGCAAAATGGTGTGTGGTATATAAGGAAACGATAATGAAAAGTTGAAAATCAACGTGTTGTTATCAGTTATCAGTCGTAAACGACAATGAACTTTTTACAAGAAAATGTACTTCCAAATAATGTCGTCTGATTTAGTAAATGGCATAAAAATTTTGAAGTGTGTATAAGATACGACTATTAAAATACATTTTCAATGGGAGAACAACATGTCGTTTTCCATCTTAATCGAACTGCCATTATTTTGGATGTTTTACCGAACAACAGTATATCATGTTGTTACCCATTTTAAGGAGGAAAGCCCTTTAGTCCGAACAGCAGTATAAAAACGATAGGTCTGTAATTTCTATTGGCTACAAAATTTTCAAATGTAAAATGACATGTCGTTATGATGCATGAACGACTGGGGACAAATCCACACAATATATAGAACTAGTTGAAAGCATGTGCCATATATGCGTTTTCATTTTAATGAGTTAAACATATTTATGAATATTCATCTGAATAGGAGAAAATAAAAAAAAAAATATATATATATATATTTAATAAGACACATTTAAGAATTAGAAAAATAAAAAATAAAAAAAAAGGGAAAAACCAACAAAAGGACCAACACGAAAAAAAGATGAAAAAAGAAACAAAAGGACGAATATGACAAAAAGGACCAAAATGAAATAAAATAAATCTTAGACGAAAAAAATAAAGGACTGAAAAAAAAAGGAGGAATGCAAAAAATAACAGAAAGATTAAAAAACAAAAATAAAACGAAAAATAGATCAATATGCACAGAGAAAAAAAAAACACGTAGGACTAAAAAAAAGGGGGACATGAAAAAAATTGGGAGAATAAAAGGACTAAAAGAAAAAATAGACAAATATGGAAAGAAAAAGACCAAAATGAAGTAAAATAAAATTTTAGACCGAAGAACACCAAAAAGAAAAAGAAAAAAAGTCAATTCGTTTTTGGACGAAACGTAAGAATTTATTCTCCCATCTTATATGTTTATAGATAATGTCATTCGCTTACATGAACTTCTCGTTTTTTTTATTATTAGTTTTTAAACTTAATTGACACTAATAAGAGTTTGTTTGGCATTCAAATTTAACTCCAACTAAACTATATTTTTTTTATCTTAATTTTTTTTCCTTTCTGAAAAATCAATAAAATTTATAACTAATTTTTGAAAAATCAACCAACTCCAACTTAAAAATTTTATTTCCAACCAGCGTTTAGTTCGCTAAAATTTATATAATGAAACGAAATATTCAGACTATCATAAATCAGATCCAACTATCATGTCCTTTTCTCCCTATATACTTCGGTATTTTATTATTAATATTATATTAATTGTGTAAATTATATTATGTTTGGTACAAATAAAAAGTGGAAGCAAAAGGTTAGCGCTTGCGGGATTTTATAGTGGAAATTAAAAGAGAAAAAAAAAGTGTTTGATTAGAGTGATTTTTGAAAAGAAAGAAAACAACAGGGATAAAATATCTTGTGAGGCCCACATTTTTAATTTTTGCAAAAGTGAAGAGAAAAACGTTCTTACCAATTGCCACTGAAAAAACAAGAAAACAAAAATTGGATAAATAGTAATATAGGTGGAACAGAAAATTTCTTTAACAACGGTTTTAGCCTATTCGGAGGTGGGATGAGAATTGGTAAGCATTCTCTAGTCTCCACCTTTCTCACGATCATTTTCAATACACTCACTAATAGGGATTTTATCAATTTCAATACTAACAGGGACTTATATTTCTGGTGAGGTTGGATTAAGGTGTAAACCAAAATAGTAATTTTTAATTTTTAACAAAAAAAATTATAATTAAATTTTAAAAAATTAATTAATTTGAATCTAAAAATTTCATCTCAAATCTGTATTTTAAAAGAATGCTTCATTTTTTTTTTTTTCATTTCTAGAAAATGTATAAAAATTAAATATCAGATTCGACAGGAAAAAAAGAGCCGATGGTGCGTGAATCACGCACAATTCACATTTCCAGTAATCAATCAAGTACTTTTCAAAAATTATTTTATTTTTTAAAGAGAAAATATTTTACATCATCGTATAGGTGACTGATTAGTCATATCAAACAGATACTTGCAAAGAATTAAAAAAAGAAAGAAGAAGAAGAAAACTTATCGATCAAGTAATGGATTAAAATATATATATTAAAAAAAAAAAAAGAGTCTCAGTTTCGGCGGGAAAAAATAATCAGAACCTACGGTCAGTACCGTCACTGGTACTAGAAAGTACTGTCTGCAATTTTCCCTAGAAACAAACCCACACCACCCCCCCCCCCCCCCCCCCCCCCCCCCCCCCAAAAAAAAAAAAAAAAAAAAGAAAAAAAAAGAATAGATTATGAAAAGCCGCATTTTTCTTCGGTATTTATAGTCCTTGCTCTGCTTTCCTATGAACTGCGCATTCAGAGAATGGCCACACTCGAGTCCTTCGTCAACGCTGACTCAGCTCCAACTCATGATCAAACGAGTCGACTCAGCTGAGTGGGAACGATCCCGTAGAACCTCGTGTGCTTCGCTCCAAATACCGCGCCGTCATCAACAAGATCAGTGGTGCCAAAAATAAGAAAATCTTTTTCCCTCTGTCTCTCTAAAATTTGTTCATTTTCAAAGTTTGGAAGTTTTAGCCTTTTTTTTTTTTTTTAGTTCAAAAAAGATGAATTAGCCAGACCAGATTCGCAGAAGTTCTTTGTTATAGCCGACGAAGTCGAAAACCTGTTCAAGAACGGTATTTTCATTCATCCCCCTCTCCAAAAATCCATTATTTACATATATATTGTTTTCATTATATACATATACGTGTGTGTGTGTGGTTGGGCATGCAAGAGAACAAGTTAGAGATGCAGAGGCTCTATTGGGAGTGGCAAACTCACTAGAGGAATCAGTAAAGTCAAACAACTCAAAACAGGGTGTTTCTCCATCAGACTTTGTGTTGTGTCTCTTGAAAGATTTCGGACACTCTCATTGTCGTGGTGGAGAGCTAGAGACCAACAATTCTGTTTCTTGGAAAGACATTGGCCTTTTTGTTTCCCCTGTTTTCTTCAAGGATTATGGGTGTCCCACCATGTGAGTCTATTCCCCCTCTTTTTTTTTTTTTTTTTTTTTTTTAAATTTAAATTCCCTGCTGAAAAAGAGGCTTTCCAAATATTTCACGCAATATGATTTATATACATATATGTATGTGTATATGTACATGCATAATTTTTTTTTTTTTTTTTTTTTGTTTCCCCCCAAATGTTAAGGGTTGGACTCATAACTGATGTGATGAAGCCAAAGAAGATTCATAGAAAACGTAAGAAGCCAACTGAAGTTGATCGGCCCCAGGAGGCAATAAATAATTAATAATAAGGTAAATTGCTACGTTAGTCATTGAACTTTTCACAGGGGTACCGTTTGGTTTCCGAACTTTGTTTTTTTGATTGGTTGGCCCCAAACTCTAAAAAAAAGGTGCATAATGATCCTTTTTTCAAACTTCTGTTTAATTTTGGACGGAACAAATGAAGAGTGCATATCACGTGAGTAAGTTTGAGGGTATTTTTGTAAATTACTAGTAATTCACATTTAAATTAAAAAAATTAACCCAAAAAAAAAAAAGACATAAAGACAAAAATAAAAAGAGTGAAGCTGTGATAATCTCATTTAAAAATGTTTAAATGTAATCGGACGGTTGAGATATTGTTTGTGCATAATAACTATGATGCACCCTAACTTATGGTATTATACACTAAAAAATTAGAAAAAGAAAATTAAAGAAATAAATAATAAAAAAATCGTTGCCCCCCATCAATGAACTCCCCTATGTGCTAGCGATGGACACCTCGCCGGCCAGCCCTCTGTTCCTACTGAACCAGGCGAGGACCCCCCTCCCGACATTGAGCCTGGCGACGGAACCCGTGGATCTTTAGCAAACCAGCTCCCCCCCGACTTGGCATCCGAGCCCCTCCCTCCCGACCTAGGCGAGGACCCCACGCACCCCCCTCCCCCCCCCCCCAATCCCAACATCAAGATCAGTAATAGGACTACCCCCCTGACTTCAATCCTCGCTACCCGGCCCCTGAGCCGTCCCCCGACCCAAGCAACGAAACCCCGCCCCTGCGGCCTATGTCGAGCCCTCGACACCTAACCCAGATGATGACCCCCCCCCCCCCAAAAAAAAAAAAAACCTCCACCGATGAAGATTGATTTTTTTTAATTATTGTTTTAATTTCTGAGTTATTCTATTGTAAGGTAAGATACGGTGGATTATAAGTATTGTCTACAAGTAACAACTCAAACATATAGTTATATCTAAATGATTTTAAAATGAGTTTTATCGATAGTATATATAAAAGAGACGTGTCACACGCTTCCCCGAATAAAAACATATTAATCCACAATCTACTGCAATTGGAGGCTTTTTTGCAATTATGCCCAGAGAAAGGGGAAAAAAAAAGTATGCCCGGGGAAGAAAAGGCTCAAGGGAGGGGAGGCTCACGGAGTCACGATAGTGGAGTGACAGGTGGAGGTCGCGGTGGCTTGCGAAAAGCACAGCGGGGTGAGCTCGCGACGATGGCCCGATTTATTGTGAGCTCGTGATGGTGGGGAGGTTTCGCCGTCGCCTGGGTTTTGCGACGACGGAAAAAAAAAAAAAGAAAGTAAAATTTCACCAGATCCAAGAACTCTCTCCGCCCATCCCCTTTCCCCAGCCCTCGAAACCTACTCTGGCGAGCCCACCCGCTTGAGTCCACCCTGTACCATGGCAAACCCTTCCCAGTCACAAGGTTGGGCCGCCGTGAGATCAAGCTTGTTGTCGCGAGTCTCTTTGTTATGTCGCGAACATCCTCGTCGCGAGCCTCTTCCCCTCCATGCCTTCGCAAGCCACCATGCGCAGCCCAGGCAGTACGCCTCGGTTGGGGAGGAAAAGATGAGGACGATGGGTTTATGTGTAAATTTCAATTTTTAATTAAAATTGTAAGGTTAGTTTTGTAAATTCATTCAAATTTTGTGACTTGCAGTTAATTGCCGTCTGATATTTAACGGCGGTCAAGAAAAAGAATTGTTTTGCACCTATTTATAAAGTTCAAGGACCTTTCAATCAAACAAAAAAAATTTAAGGACCAATCTATACATTCATAAAAAGTTCAGGACTACGGGAGCAATTTAGCCTTAATATTAATATTAATGTTCTTCGACATCTTGTTTTGTGCCTTGGCTTTAAACATCACGCCTGTGTAGTTTGCTCCAAGTATCAGAAAATCTTTTTTTTTTTTTTTTAATAGAAAGAAAATGAAGTTTAAGTTGGAATTATTATTAGTATAATTAGGGATGATATTTTTATACATGGGTGCGGGTATTCACCCTAATGGAGGCAAGTATGGGGATAATATATGAGTATGTGGGTAGGTATGGAGTTTAAGATTAACCTCCCGTGAGAGTACATGATGGGGGTGGGGGAAGCTCCCCCATACTCACACCCCCCACTTATATTTTACACTTAAAAAAAATATATGTATTTGTATATACATAATTTGAATTTTTAGTGCTCCAATATTTTAGTTTTTTATAAATTTATTTATAGTTTTGAAGAAGTAGCCGGGTGTTGTGCTTGAAAATCTGATACTAAACAGGTTTTGTTTTGCACAGACAGTGGAAAATTTTGTTTGCTCTGTCTTTTCTAGCCAAAGATGGCCGGGTAGATGTAACTGTGGAGGCAAATGGTTCACTTCTTGTTTGTAAGTGCACTTTCTCATTCTCGTGAGCTCAAATTCGCTAATTTCTTTATGTCAACGATACCAAACTTATTCTTTGGTGTTCCGCTCCTTTTTCAGCACCAAAGAACGCACCATCACGGAAAGTTAACTACAACCATTTTGTCTTCAGATTTGATTTCGAGGACTGGAAGGTAAAGTTTTCAGGTCTTTTAGTAACAACAATTTACTTGGTATATCGAGTCGAGTTTCACTAATAATCCTTCCACTTATAGAAATGTAGTTATTTTGTTTTGCAGATAATGAAGGATGTTGTGCCGGTTGGAGAGAAGTTGATGCCTCATCGAAGCGTGTCTATTGCGACGAACGTAGAAGCAGCATCAGCAGATATTCCCATGGCAATGCCGATCAGCAAAGTCTGAAGGAACCGAGGGCATAAGATATCTATTGCACAAGAATACCCTCAAGGATGCTTTGACGCTGCAATGAGGCTGCTTCCGTTTGTAGCTGTAGCTAGCCCAAACTGAGCAATAAACTAACGCGAAAAATATCATATACAAATGTGTGTACATATATATATATATATATGATATATGCGGGATCACTTTAATCATCATTTTTATATACAAGTAGTTAAGTCCGAACCTCATTAACCTTTCTCCTCAAGATATAACATTGCATGAAATCTTAAAGATGCATCTATTTTGGGTAAGCAATCAACTGTTGCGACTTTAGATCCCACGTGTACTCTACTAACTTGTTAATGCTTGATTTAAGAACAGTTTATTCCTATGCTTTTCTAGTTTACAAGAAAAAATGGCTTACTTAGCTCTAGTCTTGATCAGTTTTATTCTGTAAGCTCTTTAGATACTCTAAAAAATAAAAAGGTAAAATAACAGAAAAGATGATGTTGGAGGAAGTATTAAAATATGATGCTAAAGAGCACTGCTATCTACTAATAGAAGATGAGTCCGATGACATGGGATCCACATATGAGGTCTAGTCGTAGAACCAATAATCAATAATTTGTGCACGTTGCGCCGTTCGCATTTGGTTAAAACCCAAGTCTCACCAACTAGCATTAACGTCATCAACTTGTAAACACAAATCGTGGTGATTCAAGAGTCGTGAACAGAAAATCTTTACTCAGGACAAAACGGGGGGCCGCTGGCCAAGCCATTCAAGTCGCTCCAACAATGGGTAAAAAAAGGAAGCAGAATCCTAGAAATGTCTTATTCTTGGCCAAAACCAAAAAAGTCAACAAAAAGTTCAGCTTACTATTCCAATGGCATTTTTTTTTCTCTTTTGTCTAGTGCTGAGTCTTTGGAATGTCGAGGTCTTTGAATATTGGACTGTCAACTCCCACACCCATCGCGTGCAGCCCGTTGTCGACATATATAACAGCACCGGTTATAGCTGAAGCCAGAGGTGATGCCAAGAAAGCAGCCGTGTTTCCCACCTCCTCTGTTTCAGTAGTTTTTTGTGATTTCAGTAAGTATTTAACAGACCAACTAAACAATAATTAAAAAACAAATGAAGGGTGAGAAAAGTCATGGAAAAAAAAAAAAAAAAAACCTGCAGATAGTTCCTTTTGTAGAGGTGCGTTTTCTAATGAATAGTCAATCATCATATCGATGAAGCCAATAGCTTTTGCGGCACGGCTTCTCAGGGGCCCTGAGGATTTACACAAGAAAAAGTGTCTTCAGGTGCACGTTTATAATTTGATCCATGAAAATTAAATAAGGAGTAATGGACTTAGTCTTGTGTTTAAATTACTAAGATGGCTGAAAAGATTGAATTTAACAATACAAGTCCACACAGAAGACCTTTTTTTTTTTTTTTTTTTAGCTAGATCATCTTCTTATCACGTTGGCATTATGATAGAAAATTTTCCCTCACCTAGAATAAAGACTAAAAACGCAAGTAGCTTTTGGATAATCTAGTTTACCATACATCTTACGCACACATATGCATAAATGGTCACACCCACGAGCTCTGGCAACACCTTCTCTACTCTCTAGTTTGGAAATACGAAATTCGAATTAGTAAAAGAGGGTGATGAAAAAGTACCAGCAGATATCGTGTTGACTCTAACTCTGTGTTTTCTACCAGCTTCAAAAGCAAGCACCTAAATGAATCACATAGAAACAACGACCTGATTAGAGAAAGAAAAAGTTTCGAAATAAATAACAAAAACCAAAAATGGATGCAGATGATTGGTCAAAATGCAAACGCAGAACTCACCTGAGTGTCACTTTCAAGAGCAGCTTTTGCAGAGCTCATACCTCCACCATATCTGAGTATAAACAATCCAATTTTTATGTTGCAGGATAAGTTATAATTTGATAATAATTACAAAATTGACAGGGATGGAAAAGATACCCAGGAATGATCCTTTCTGAAGCAATATAGGTAAGAGAAATTGAAGAACCGCCTGTAACCGAAAAGTGCAAATATGTTTTACATAACTCATCAAGGGAGATTGAAGAACAAAAAGAATTTAAAGTGCCGTTTCATAAACAAATGGAGAAAGGTACCTGGATTGGTTATCGGGAGGAAATACTTGAGTAACGAAATATAGGAGTAACTGGAAGCGGATATAGCAGCAAGATATCCTTTCCTGGATGTCTCCAGCAGTGGTTTAGTTACCTGCAAAGAAGGCGATTGTTCAGCTTGTTTAGTGCAAAATAAATTGTGCATTAAAGTTTCCACATTCAGAACAAGTCTTACTTCTGGTCCATTTGCAAGTGAGTGCACTAGAATGTCAATGCTGCCAAAATCATTCTTCACACTTTCAGCAACTTCCTGCAAGAACAAGCATAAAATTGGATCCAGCATAACACTTTATCTCCACTTCCCATGTAGTCTCTAAAAAGCCCCTCCATAAGCAGATATGCTAATAATGCTTGAGACCAAACCTGAACTGTCCAATTACTGGATCCAGCGTAACGCTTGTTTGTTTTTATCTGCACCAAAAACATCATAACAGGTTGAGCATATATTTCACAATCTTTCATAACTTTTCCAAGCATACCGTGTACTCTCTACTTACATCTTCAGGAACATCCTCCAGGTTGTCAAAAACTGCGTCCAGAGGATATACCTTGGTTATCTCCATTAGAGAACCATCTGGCAACCTGAAAAATCATATAACGTATTGGCACACTAAATTCATCAATGTTGCCCAATTTTACAGAACAACTATTCTAACATCTTACACGCGTGATTCATCAAACTTTCCACGTCGTAGACTGGATTCGAAAATGTTCAAAGCCTACACAAGAAGATTTCCAGTAATAAGGACACCATTTCCCATGTACATATTAGGAGGACAACAAATATTGAATGGGCCAATTTACTCACAGGAACCCATGTGCCCACAAGAATTTCGGCACCGGCAGCAGCAAGAGCTTTTGCAATTGCCCAACCATATCCATTATCATCAGCTACACCAGCGATAAACGCTCTCTTACCTACCAAAAAAAAACAAAGCAGCTAGGTTTGGTTAATGGTATGTTTGACACAAGAAAATGCACAAAAGCAATATGGAATGAAAAACTAACCTTTCAGATCAATTGGCAACCCTGAGACCTGCTTATTTTCGCTAGGTGAAGACATTGCCCTTACAACAGTTTTATCAAATTTGGCCAAAGATGATGTAAAGCTGCGCTCAAAAAGTTGTACAGAGGAAGATATATGACAGGCGCTAGAAAGCTTGGCCAATGATGCTCCTTTACAATTGCCATGAACCATTGTGGAAGCTGCTTTGAAAGCTCTACGAGAAGATGAAATAGAGGGTCTCGCAGTTGCCATTTGCAGGCTAGGGGCTGCCATTGATGCCATCTTAAGTAAACGAAATCTTGTTGAGGAGAACCAAGTTCTACATCAATCACCAACATGAGAATCAGAATCGAAATGGACATGAAGTGTTAAGAAGCAGAAACGAAACAACATTTTGAAGAGGGAACAACTTAATTTGCTACCTTATTATCACATGGAAACGAAGAAATATAGAAAATTCAACCACTCAGTTGCACAAACTCTACAACAAGCTCCAAATAATGTTTCAAGAATGATCGATGATGATCGAAGATACATTAAAAAGACTTCAAAGAACCTATTCAACGATTCAAATAGTACTTCTTTACCCACTCACAATTCACAACCCCGTACCCAAGTCTTCTACTACTCACTAGTTTCTAGTAAAATTCTTGAAATTCAATCACCACATCGCAAAATCCTTCCAAAATAAACAAAAAGAAACCCAATATCCGCCTAATTAATCCAAAAACATAGAAAAAACAGGAAAAAGGGGGCCCAAAACTCTGTAAATTAAGCTAAAACCAGCAACGAAAACGAAAAGAATTGACGAGTAAAACTGAACCAATCCAAGTTCGAATATACACTGTACAAGAGTGAATCATGTAGTCATTTGCTTGTGGAAACAAAAACAAATGCAAGTAAATTTACTTAAACCCACATGAAAAGAAGAACGAACCCAGTAAAAGCTAAAACCCATCACCAAAAAATAATAATAAGAAAAAAATCTTAGCACCCAAAGAAAAGGAGAGAAGAAATCTAGACCTAAAAAATAATAATAATAATAATAGTCACAAAGGAAACAGAAATTTTTTCTTACATTTCTGCTAGAAGAAGCGCCAATGCGGAGGAAAGAAACCGTGAACTTCAGTTCAGTCCTTCGCAAAGTTTAGAGAGAGAGAGAGGAATTTGTCGATGAAATAAGAGCGAACTTTTTTTTTTTTTTTTTCCCTGAGGAGGAGGAGAAAGAGAAGGTGGCGGTGAGAACAAAGATATCAGAGGCTTGGGAGGAGAATTAGGCGCTTTGTAATTGTCGAAAGCGAGCTCAGATCGAATCGAAAGAGCTTTGCCTTGTCATATTATGCTTTAAATCTTCTGTTTTTTTTTTTTTTTTTAATAGTAAATCAAAAAAAAAATTTTGATGATACTGTAATTTGCAATTTGCATTTATGAGCGTAATGGGTAAGTAGGTATTTGGCTACAGCTATGTGATGTTTGGCAGGTTAGGCTGGTCCACACTTGTTTTCTCTGCAATTGGGCTTTTTCTTGCGTCTGAACAAACGACAGTAACATGGATCTACGACAAGTGGAGCCTTTAAACGATAATGTTTAGTAATAGAGATAACAAGGAGAACCCCATTTCATATTTGGGTAATTAGCCGTTTAGCCCCTGAATGATTACTTCATGTCACTTTGGTTCGATCCTAAACAATGGTTTTTTTTGGGGCATTAATTAATTTATTAAAATTAAAAGTACGAAACTCAAAATGACTAGAATTCATAATTCGGGAGTATTCATCCTTGATTTTTTTTTTATTGCTTCCGATAAACAAAAGAAAAACAAAACGACAGAGCTATCAATTTTAATAATGACTCGATTATTGCTTTCCTCCTCAATTAAATTGATTGAATAAAAAAAAAAAAAATCCTTTCAGCTCCGACAAACAAAGTAAATAGACCTAATACAAGCATAAAAAATAGAAATAAAGAGTCTACCCATACTTTGTTACATTTCTAATAATTGACCTTTGTTTCAATACTACAAAGAGTAAGAATACGAAATCACTGTAAAAATACAACACAAAATAAACAAGTGTTATCCAGAGAGTGAAACTTTGCCTGCGACAGTTCTTGTCCCGAAACCAGTAACTTAGCAGGAACGTAACTCACGCCATTATCTGACTATTAAAAAACAAAAACAAAAAGAAAGGCCGTTGTTTTAGAACAGGAATGGACAAACGCTGATAAAATAAAATACGCCGAATAAATAAAATTCAAGAATATCAAACCCTATCATCAAACTCAAAATGCTGCAATATTGATCAGAAAGTTATTTTAAAAAAAAAAAAAAAGAACAGAAAGCTACTTGCTATTACAAGACTTTTTATCCTAAAAAGAGATCGGCACCAAGGCAGTGATGAAAAAGGGTCATATCCCCGACTTGCGCAATTCTTCGGCTCCGTGAGCAAAATGGCACCTATCCCCAAAAGTGCATGAACCTTTAGTAAAGTTCTCGCAGAGTTTAGTCTTGAAATTGCTTCCTGGAGCCGAGTGTCCCCCGCCATGATGGCTCTTCATGGGATTTCCAGCAGCCGAGCCCACATTCACGATAAGCTCTTGAACCATGGCAGTGGCTTGTTTGATCTGATCGAATGTACCCTCGAGCTCGATGTTCCTTAGGTTGGAATCTGTCTCGTGATCTCTTATAGAAAGTTTTGCACCTGTCACCCGACATATTTGCTTGGAGTTCACTCCATTTTTCCCAATAATGGCTCCAGCAAGTGAAGCAGCAACGCTGATCTTAGCTGTGGATGATAACCCAAAACTGGCTGCAGCTCCGTGTGCAGGTGGAGGGGGCTCCATCCGACCACCTATCCTGCCTGGCCCTGGTCCCATGCCACGCTGATGATCTTCATAGGATGGAGCTGTTGGCTTGCCAAGCTCCCACTCACCATGTGCAAAATGGCATTTATCACCAAACTTACAGCCTTCAGCTGAGTTAAACTTGTTGCACAAGCGGGTCTTGACAGCTGGAGGAGAAGAACCATCTGGAAATGAGGGTGGGGCAGCAGAATTTCTAGCGGGTGGAGGGAGGGCAGGGTTGCCACCGATGTTGATCATCTGAGACACAGCTTTGAAGCCACCGGGAACATAATGCAAGAAGTGACATCCTTCCCCAAAAGGGCACCCAGACGTACTGCATATAAATATGGATTAAAAACAATGAGGAAATTGCAACTATATTGTGTATTTATGGAAAAGCAAACTCCATAACTGAAATGATAGAAAATAAAAAGATTTTCAAGCCCCATTCAGTCAAACAGAAGAATCAATAAAAGAAACTAAAAATATAGCTGTCTTTTCGACGTACTACAGGAAGCAAATATGGTTAATAAAACATAGAAAAGGCCTAAGATCCAAAAACCAAAAGAAAAGTGAAATAGCCAAGCGTCATCCTTCAAAGTTCCACCTTAGACCCCTTCGTGACATGGTTTGGAATAAGTATAGTCAATGACAAACAGCACAAACCTTGCTCTATATTTTTTTTTAAACGAGAAAACATTAAGGAAAGAGCATACTCTCTTAGGAGATTAAACTGCACTCACTATATTGAGGAGAACTCCTTACGGCCAAAAAAAAAAAAAACAAAAGAAAAAGAAAGAAAGAAAAGAAAACAGACAAAATTTTTGTGTCCCTTCAGTTTACAGCATGGCAGATAGAGCCCACAAGCAGCAAAACAATGCGATACATCGTTATTATTCATTCTTCTTTCTTTTTTCCTTTTTCTTTTTTCTTTCTCCTCCCTTTTTTTCTATGACCTTTTGTCCCATGATTGATAGATAAAACAACCTTTACCACAAGTTAGCTGCAAAATCAGTAGCCCATCAAACTGCTTTTACTTGGATTAAATGTATTAGAGACTACATGTGACCATTTATGAGAAGGAAAAGTTCTGCATTCCATACTGCTTTAAATTAACATATAGTGCAGCCAGTAGTTACTGAACTACATCCTGTGATTCAACCGTATCTGTTCATAGTCTTTGTTATCATGATTAGAACAGAGAGTACAACCTGTATCACAGCTTTAAACGCTCATTCCATTAGTCCACATCACAATATTTTACTTACGAAATTGTGTAAACATTTTCACTAAATTTCTATAAATTATCAATAGGAAAAATCGCATTAGACTATTTTATTTTAGATAGGTTAAGATTTGAACCTGAAAAACTTTGTGCATGGCTTCGATTTGCTTCCTATACCAGTTGATAAGGACTCCAATTCTGTTGACAACATTAATTATTTGCCTCGGTTAAAATTACATTGGATTATGAATCTTCAGAAGTTAAGAATATCTAACACCATATTATCACTATAACACTAGTACACATAAAATAATTACCCATCCTGTTAAAAGTTTAAAATAGTAGTACAATAAGTAGTAGAATAATCCCAATGACTTAAAAACAGCTCCGAAGCATTTGGGGTGTTTTACGTTGACCGCCAGTTTGCTCATTGAAATCTTAAAAGGAAAATTACACGTTGAATCTAAGTCGAAGGAATTTCATATTTCCCCCTTTTTCTCCTTTTATATCAAGCCTTTCTGTCAGAAAGAAAATAATTATGACTATACTAAATCTGTTCAAATCGACAAATGACACCACTAATGCTTACAAAGATTTCTAAACAAGCTATGCCCAGATTGACAAATTCCTTGATCGTGTTATAGTGTGTACAAAGAAAAACAATTCTTAAGAACCGCAAAATCCTATACATAAAATAAAAATTTCCGAGACCATTCATGAGAAAATGGAACAATAACAGAATGTGACAAAGCTACTAGAAACGAAAATAGCACCATGTAAATAATTTCAAATTTTTTTCTTGAACCCAGCTGCAAATTAAAAAAAAAAAAAAAAAGGGTTCAAGCATACAAATTTAATGCACACACAAAAAAACAACACAGAAGCTTCAATATGATAGTCTCGCAAGAATACTAGAAATCAAAGATTCAAACTGAAAGAAATTCGATCCAGTATCCTCCAAAAACCCCTGATTTTGACTCTTCTACCAAAGATCTAATTCTTGAAACACCTTTTCACATCTTGAATTTTGTCAACAACTGGACTCCAAATTCCTTCTCGCTTCGCTTGCGACAACGAAACAAAGCTCAATCACTAAAATCTTCTCTCGAAAAAAAAAAAATCTCACTTCTACTTAATCCTATTGTTGTACCAACAAAACCTTAAGAAACGCACGGAAATCACACAGAACAAAGAACAAACCCTAGCCCTAACTGCATAAACAAGATACCGGAATCCGTTCGAGCAGATCGAAAAACGATGGAAATCCATATAAGTACGGGTACGAAGGTAAGAGAATGGACGAACCTGGCCTGGATTTCTTGAAGCCGCCATTGCCGTTCAAGGAAGCGTCATGCCTCCCTCTCTTGCGGCCACCAGCAAACTCCATCTTAACGCCGCTCTGCAAAATAGCGCAGAGATCCGAGAAGACACGGAGATGCGAGAGGAAAAGAAACGGCGAGAAAGTAGGGGAAAGTGCGAGAAGGTCTGAGAAAGGAAAGCAGCGAAGAATTCCAAA
>JAFMPE010020884.1:0-15910 GCA_024759925.1 Ficus religiosa | reverse complement strand
AGTATTTATGTAAGTATGTAAGTATGTATGTAAGGTAACGGCCTGTGCTAGGCGGGTCGTTACAATATATATATATAATTATTTCAATTCAATTTATTATCCAATGTTTATAAATTTGTTTCATTTTATTTTCTTCTGCTTAGTGTTTATCATAAATATTTCTGTAGTGATAACAGTTCTAGTTATTATATTTGGTGCATTAAATCATCACTAGCGACATATGGTTTTCTTTCAATTGGTTTAATATGAACATCTCTTACTGCATTCTACTATGAGGTACTTTGTCGCTTTCGGATGACGTATAAGAATAGTGGTGTTTGCTTTAACTAGAAGAGATTAATTTGGTCAAATACTTTTTCTATTATTTGTTCCTTCAAATCATATTTTCCTACTGCATGTTTAGGATGTGAAATATGTAGTTGAGTTATAGAATTGAAATATTGAGTTTGAACAAAAGCATTCAAGATTTCTCACCTCGCTTTTCTTTATTTTATTTTTATTTATTTCATTTTATTATCAAAAATCCCAAAAATATTAATCTTTTGCTTTGTTCACATATCTTTTTAATGCTTGTTTTCTATTAATTTTTCTTGTTTATTATTTTTACTACCTTCTCATGAGATCGACCGTCTATGTTGTGCTACAATTGACCACTTTATCGATACACAATTTGGACGTAATCATTTATCTTTTTTTTTAAAAATTATTTGCTTTGTTATAATTTTTAAGAAATTGAACTAGATTTGATATTGTCAACTTGATATTGAGAGTATGTTATGATTTTTTATTTTTTTCGCACATTTCTTGTTTAAAATTACATTATTAATTTTCTTTTTTATTAAAATGTCCAGCCTGATCAACTCACCTATATCCCAATCCGATTTTAATTTAGTAGATTTATTTTAAACTTTGAATTGATAGGATGGGTCAAAACGTTTTCCAACCGAGTCAAACTTATTTGAGTGGATTGAAAAATCACAAAACCCACCAAACCTACCCCATATTCACCCCTAGAATATTATAGTACATTTCCCAAAGATAAAGTGTACAACCATGATAGAGTCGTTCTTCAACACATTATGATATAATTAGATTATCGATTTTTCCAAAGGCTCAGACAGTTAGATGATGGACCATATATATATATATATAATTGTTTATGGGTAAATAGTAGCAGTAATTAAACTTAATTTAATCCTTTGGGACTGTAACTAAATAATCTGTTTAGTAACTATATGAACAAAGTGGAATAATTTTAGTCAGACAATGTGACATGCAGGATTTTAGTAAAATTACCATGGCTGTGTCAGGATTTTAGTAAAATTACGATGGCTGCGTCAGAGTTTTCAAGGCTCTAATCAAACCCATAATTTTAACTGTAGTTTATTTATCATGATATCAGAGTCAAATTTTTACAGACAATGATATGTTTGGATCTTGGTCCATATATTTTTTATGACACCCTACACATGAAGAAGAGTGTTAGGAGTAGCTAAGCTGTTAGACGACGTTTATATGTAGAGTGGCGTCCTCCCCCTTAAACTAGTTTTTGAAGATGAGTACTTCTATTCAAACTCATATAGCATCCCAAAACTAGGAACTCTGATCACCTATTGATTCTTATTGTACTTATCCAACAAATAACATTGTAAGATTGAAACCCACGTTGTATAATAATTTTTGATAAACCAAGTTCTCGAATCTCTATTGTGCACGAAAGTGTTAAAGTTAGTAGTTTTGCATTAAGGAGTTTTGTTCTAAGAGAGCTAGCTTTTTGCCCGATCTTTTGTCAAGTTTCTAGATCAAAATTGACAAAAACTAAACTAAAATAAAATAAATAAAGTTCTTGCTGGGATGCCCTTATTTCTGGTTCGCGTGCTTTTAAGGTTGTGGATAAAAGCGAAGTCCAAAGTGTGCACATTTGTTTGAAATTTCGCTATGCATGTATATGTGAATATTCCATGCCAACTAATTTGTGGGTATATGTCATCTAGAATTTTTGACAAATTGTCTCGTCCGAATTTTCTTAAATTTGTTTGCATCTGGAGACTCTGAATTATATATTATATGCATACTCCACAAAACAAATGGATGATTAATTTTTTATTATATATAGTTAGCCCGCGGTTTTTCAATAATTATAATCCAAAAATTCAGTAATAATGGTCAAATTCATCATAATTTCTTCTAGAGAAATGGCTCCGGAATAATCCCATAATTCACCTATATATGAAATGTAAGTGATCAGAAGAAAGTGCGGGGTTAGAAAAGGAAAATGACAATATGAAAGAGAAGCACACCTAACTGTGCTAGCGACTTGTTTTCAACCTTTCACTTTTTTACCGTCAGAATGTTTGCAGATTGGATATTCAACAATCCCAATATAACGATTTTATCCAGTCAATAAGTTGTGCTGTGTTGGACCTAAATAATTTGTGTAAAACTGAATATATCATTTGAACAAAATTATATCAGACATTTTCTGTCTTATATGTGGAAACCGATCAGATTTTTTCCTATTTTTTTAGAGGACAAAAAACTAATTAATTCAATTAGAAAAATAAACTGAAGAATCCAACGATAGAGTAGAACATAATATTGAACCCTTCTTTTTTTGCTCAAACATAATATTGAACTTTTAATTAAATTAGTTTATTATTAGGTTATATATGTTTTTATCATTCTTCATTTGATTGGTAGTAAACACGTTTCTTTAGCACTATTATATTATATTATCGAACTGTTAAGACGCCATAAGTTGCAGGGCTGTTACAGTGTGGGGAGAGTCTTTTCGGTTTCACAAAATCAAAGCCCAATTCTTCTTTTAAGTAATTTTTTGGTGAATTAAGAATAAGGATTATTTCTACTTTTACATGTGAATTACAGTTATCACTACTACAAAATATGGATACTACAACAGTTAAAAACCGTTGTGGTAACATTTCCACGATGATTTTCTAACCGTTGTGGAATCCAGAATCATAGAATCAAAAGATTCCACGACGGTTTTTTAACCGTCGTGGAATGGGCAAAAATAAGGCCTAAATATGGATATTTAAGAACATACCACGACGGTTCTATGTAAAAAACCGTCGTAGTAAGGAAATCTTCCACGACGGTTTCCTTGAGAAACCGTCGTGGTTAGTTGGCCTACCATGACTGTTTCTCAAGGAAACCTTTGGTAGGACTCTACCACGACGGTTCTACGTAAAAAATTTTTCAAAACTATTAACCACGACGGTTCACATACCACGACGGTTTTCCCTAAAAACTGTCGTAGTAGAGTCCAAAAATTAAAAAAAAAATTTGTGAAAAAAGACCCTTCCATGACAGTTTTTTAAAAAACCGTCGTGGAAAATGCGACAAAAACACGGAGCGGAACAGAGTTTCTGAAAACCGTCGTGGAAGCTGCCGAAGCTTCCATGACGGTTATAAAAAACCGTCGTGGAAGAGCATGCTTCCACGACTGTTTTTAATAACTGTCATGGAAGCTTGCAAAAAAAAAAAAAAAAAAAAAAAAAAAAAAAAAAAAAAACCTTCAAGGTGCTGCGCTCGAATTTTGTGGTAATGGTCTTGGCCGTGTACCACCCCTCTTGAGTTGTCTCTCAACCTTGATTGACTTATGCACCAAATCCTCCAATTCCACGTAATGGTGTATTTATGCACCAAATTCTCCAATTCCACATAATGGTGTATAAGTGTCCAAATGGTATAGATTCTAAAAAATTAAAATAAGATGTTTTGTCCTATTATTTTTTCCTCTATTAAGTTATATTTTAAATTCAAGATATATTATGATTATTTTTCATGATATGCATCATTTTCTATCTCTTTCTAGATCCAAACAGCAAAGTTTTCGTAAGGATGTTGATAAGTTGTTTTCTCTCTTCGTCTTTATTTTTTTTATTTTTTATTTTTATTTTTTTGTGGGTTAGCTCGTGTTGCATTTGTTCTGCGTTTCCATTATCTTAAATCAGTACTGCAAAAATCCATCTTATCCAAAAATAAGATTGCTAGTCCCACCAAAAAAAAAAAAAAGGAGACAATTATGAATGGACTATTTTGGCTCATAATATGACATGTCATTAATAATAAAACCGAATAAACGTACCTGCTTGCGAATTGCGTCGTGAACACTCAACAGTTAACAGATTTAGTAAAATACACCATGCATGAATCACATATATAAAGATTTAGATCCTTATTATCTTATAAGATTTGCAAAAAACGTTTCCTGGCTTTCTGCATCATTTTTTGCTTCTCCTTTGGTTGACCCATTTACACCATTGGTGCTGGTGATTCGTGACCGTGTAAAAAGATATAAATAAAATATGGTTGGGAAACTGGACCCAAAGAACATGATTTTAATCCTTGAGACCTTGACTCTAGCTAGCGGAGGTTTGCAGGAATTTCAAGTTTCAACCACCCAAAAAGATGGTACACACACAGATACACACACACACACACGCACACACACACACATATATATGTTTACACACAATACCTTTTTTTTTTTCCTTTTCTTATTATTATTATTTAATTATTTCAAGGAAATTCGAACTCTCTTGTTAGACAAATTCAGTTGGGATAAAAAACTGCATTAGGAAGTGTATGAACTTCCAGAGTTCCAATATGCACACAATGCTCGTGGTTCAAATCACATGTCAAACTGCCCTCAAATCACATGTCAAGAAAAAAAACATAAAAACAAATATCAAAGCATATTTGCGCCCTCTTCACCTATTGATGTTGAAGAGGTTTCGAACATCATAAAGTGACAAGCTAGGGAAAAAGCTCGACAACAATACACTTGTTCAACAAGAGGTGGAGATTGTGGCCTCAAGAATATATCCTCAGATAAATTAGAGAAACTTAATAACATGTAAAGAGATAAAATTATTGATCTAGAAAAGAAAAGTGTCAATAAACTTTGAGTTCGAAAGGGAAAGGATTCTAAGATGCATAGATGAATTCAAGTTTAGCTTCGGTTTGTTTGTTTCTATAGAAGATTGTTTCTTTTGTTTTTACTTTTGTTTGGTTTGCTGAATCTAGTTTTATATATATATTTCTCTTCTTTTATTGTCTTTCTTAATACATTTGAGTGAATACTTTAGTTACCTTTTCAATTTATTTTAACAAAATACAACTTTTATTTAACTAGCCGTAAAACATTACAGTATACAATATTATACGTTAAACATAGTTTATATAATGAGAGACAGACCACCCTTAAACTTTCTGGGCATCAACAATAGGGTAAAGCTCATATCTAACGTAGCAACTTCCACCAACCACACGGCCTCCTCGTTTTCCGCTGCTGAAGTTTGGAAGCAAACTTATCGAATCGTCAAGACACTTCTTGCAATCCAAACCCTTAAGGTCCCTGGTACACTGAGCGAGTCCATACAGTTTCGGGTCTGGTCCGGTCCCGAGCACGAGCTCTCCGGTCGCATACAGCTTCGAGATCGCAGAGGCCTTGTCGGACACGCTGCTCAACAGCTGCTGCACTTTGGGGTCGAAGGACTTGGGGTCTTCCACGTCCTGCACGTTCCACATGTAGAACCTGTTTGTCTCGTCGATTTGTCCGAAGAAGTAGCTGTCAGAGTACTTCAACAGGCAGTTGTCGTACCAAATGACGGCTCCTTTGTTGTAAGGGCAGCGGCTCTGTAGCTCCTTGGCAGCTCCGACAGTGCAAGTCTTGCAGTCGGCGGAGGAGACGTCGCCGCGGCACAGGCCGAGCCCGTTCACTTGGCTGTCACCTAATTTGCCGGTTGAGGCGACGCCGAAGCCAGTCGGAGGAACTTTGATGGACAGAAGGCTGAGAAGTTCGTTTAAGTTGGCGCCAAATGGGGAGTTGGCTGTGTAGTTTTCTTTGTTGAAGCAGAAATGGAAGAGAGGGTCAGCAGCCGCTGCTGCATTGAGGAAAATAAAAAAGAAGAGTGAGAAAGTGAGGAGCGAGATTGGTTTTGAGGAGAACATAATGATATTTTGTTGTGATTAAAGATTTAGAATGCAAGTAATTGTGTTTTGAATTTTTTGTGGATGTGATTTCTCTTCGGGAGTTGCTTTTATAATAGTTTAGAGTTTGTTGTTTAAGGGTGGGATGATTGGTAATTAAGAGAGTTGAGATTGTTGACTTTTCAATGGGAGAAACTTAGTCAAACATGTTGGAGAGGAGACAAAGAAGAAAATATTTGTCAAAATGGGAACGTGACATGCTTTGGAGGATATTAATATTCTATATATATATAAATATATATATATATATATTTTTTTTTTTTTGTGGTTGAGACGTGCCGTGTCAAACCCAACGAATGAGCCATAATGAAAGGGTCCAGGACGACTTTTAGGTTTTGGAAGTTAAATTTAATTATCGTTGTGATTATAAACGGATGAACGATGTTAATCTAACTTGTATATGATTTTCATAGCTTCTACACATGGTGTCGGCCATGGAAAATTAAAAGCTTAATTGGATGATATTGGAACTCTAGCCGTAGCAGTGTTCTTATTTCAAAGTTGTTATTTATTATGCGCTAATCTTTGTTAGATTATTACTTTTCAATATTATTAAGAGTACAAATTTCATAAAGAGTTGTCGTCCTTCATCACCATCTGATATGACTAGATTATCGATTTTGTTAGAAGATGGACCATATAATTGTATAATTTAATAGATGTAATACTTAAACTTAATTTAATCCTTTGGTACTGTAACTAAATAATCTGTTAAATAACTATATGATCAAAGTGGATGAAATTTAGTTAGGCAATGTGCCATGCAAAAATTAATAATTAAGATAGCTGCGCTAGAGCTTCCAAGGCTTTGACTAAATCCGTAATTTTAAGTGTGGTCTATTTATCATGTTATCAGAGTTAAATTATTATAGACGATGATGTATTTGGACGTGATCAGTCCATTTACATGACATTGCCTACGCAAGAAGGAAGGCGTTAGAAGTTGAATTTATCCAATATTGGCAAGTTATTAGACTATTATGATGTTTTGTATGAAAATTGACACCCTCTTCTCTTGAATTATCTTTTGAAGATGAGCTTTATCCAAAATCAATTATCATCCCTAAGAAAGAGAAGAGAATAAACTACGAACTCTCATCTCGTGATTCTTATTGAACTCATATCCAACAAACATTTGTAAGATCGAAACCCTAATTATATATGTCAATTCTTGATAAACCCAAGTTCTAGAAACTCTTTTGTGCACGAAAGTGTAAAAGCAGGTAGTTTTGCATTAAGGAGTATTTTTTTTTTTTTAATAGCTAGCTCTTTACCTGATCTTTTGCCAAGCTTCTAGATCAAAATTGACAAAACTTATATATAAATATATAAAAAAATAAAATGAAGTAAAAGATTTTGCTAGGATGCCCTTATTTCTGGTCCGTGTGTTTATCAGAGTTGTGGATAAAATAAAATTAACTAATTTGTGGGCTTGGTGGGGAATGTGACATACATATCATCTAGAACTTTTGACAAATTATGTATCATCCGAACTTTGAACAATTTAAATTTTAAGTTTTTTCGTTTTAATCAGCGGACTCTGAATAATCTCTTTACAACATTATAAAATGATGAAAGACACATCTATAATGCCCTACGTTTTTCCCTCAATGAATGTCACGTGACGGGTCCAACATCTATCATGTGATTTTTTTTTTGAAAAAAAAATTTATTTTTTTAATATTGTTAATTTAATTTTTTTTACTTTTATTTTATTTTATTTTGTTTATCTATGCTCCGGGCACGTGCTGTTTTATTGAATTTGTATAATTACATGACTACACTATCACAAATAGATAATTAAATTTAACAGTATATAGTTAGCCCGTGATTTTCGATCACTAGAATCCAAAAATTCAGTAATATGGCTCAACTTAATCATTATTTCTTCAAGAGAAATAGCTTGCTACAGCTATATTCTTATAGCTCACCTATGAAATGTACCTGATCAGAAGATTGGAAAGCGAATCGTTGACCCGAATCCGCGTACTTGGAACATGAGGCAGCGCCACTAAAGCACTAATAAAACTAGAATCTTTTAGTTTTTATTTTTTATTTTTTGCTAACTTATAAAACTAGAATCTTGTTCAAAAAGTAGTAAGACTAAGTGTTTAAGGTCATATTTGGAGACGGTATTTTAGATATTATAAATTATTGAGTTTTGAAAACATGTATTTGATGAAAAAAAAAAAAACTGTTTGGTGTGAAAAAGTGTAAAAATTTAAAATGTGTTTGGAACAAAATTAACAATATAGATCTTGTTTTGTTCCTCTCAAAATTTTATGCAATTTTAAAAAAAAATCTCATTTTGACTTAAAATGATAAAGTTATAAACATTTAATGTTTGAATTTTTGAAAATGTTTAGAAAAATAAATAGTAAAACTGAAGGAAAAATAAAAAAAAATGTTGGAAAAAAACTTTTGAAAACATGTTCCCAAACGGGCCTAAGTAGCCAGGTTGATGGGTAATGTTTGAAGCAAATTGCTAGACGAGCTCACAACTTGATAATGTATGCTGCTTCGTCTCATTTGGCATACTTTTGGTCACTTTGTAGTCTAGTCGTATTTTAATGAGAAATTTATGTAAAGTCACGTTTGATAGAGTTTTTGCTTTTCTTTTAATTTGTAGAATATGAGAAGTAAAAGTTGCAACTTTTTAGAAGTGTTTGGAACTAAAGAGCTTATGAAATCAACATGATTTTTAAAATTTTCTAATACCTAATTACAATATTAAATAAAGTTTATTTTGTCTAATTTGAACTCATTACAAGTTTTAAAGTCAATTTAGATGGGCTCTAACTAGAAGTCATATATATGTATATATATATATATAGCTTTTGATAGGATGCTCTTTTGGAGACTAAAACCATTTTTAGAAATAATTTTTGGACCTATGAAACTAAAAATAACTTCTAAAAAGCTCTGCTAAATAACCCTTAAGTATACATCAAACATCTGCTAAATAACTTCTAAAGTTTATTAAGAAAGTATAATATCTATTTTGAACTTCATCAAACATCTATATATCTGTAGACCAAACCCATATTATAAGAGGTCATTTTAACTATTCCAATGGCGAAAATGCCTTCGAAGAAAAAGAGAGAGGAAATAAAAAGAGAAATGACAATCACATATGTTTTATACTTACAGCAAATATACAAGAGAAAATGCAGCGATACAATCAAGTAAATTTAGAAGAAATACTACCACATACCACTCCTGTTGGAAAAACATGTTGCGCCTCTGAAAATACGAGAAGCAAGCAATCTGCTTTTGATACCACTCTTGTTTCTTGTTTAATCTTTTGAAAGACGTCTTATAAAACTACGTCTTTCATCATCAAGATATTAAAGCAGACTGATTGCAAAAACGACATGTAATTTATCGTATAAAATTTGCTGAAGTTTTTGTATTGAACATGACATACTTTTTTTTAGGCATTGAACAGGACATATTGCTCGTTGCCTAATGGTTTTATTTGAATTAAACGACATGTAGTTTTCTTCGTTTAACTGTTAACACAACTTGTAGTTTTGACAACTTTAACTCTTTTAAAAAAACAACATGTCTTTTGGTGTAGTTTCATACGTAACATGTCTAACGTATGCGAGAAATGGTGTTGTTCATATTTAGTACGGCTAAACATCTTGTCGTTTTTCACAACTTTTTATCCTCTGAAATAATCCACATGTCGTTTCATTCTGGAAACGGCATTTTTGTTTTAAAGCCAGCTGTCGTTTAGTAAAAACGACATCTCATTTCAAGTGTTTTTTTTTTTTTGGGGGGGGTTGGTTTTGGGGCGGCGGCGTTGTGGGGGTGTGGGGTGGGTGTAGCGCGAGGGGAGTTTATCGTTCAGAAACAACATGTCACTCTTTAATTAAAATGTGCACCCGTAACATGTCACTCTTTAATTAAAATGTGCACCCGTCGGATTGTTTAGAAAATAACACCGGTAAAAATGGTGATTGCATACATGGTCTAATGGTAATTTTACACTTAATTTCGTCACAAGGCATAGAGATGAAATCCCCCTATCCCCAAATTCCAAAAAAAAAAATAAAAAATAAAAAATAAAAAAAATAAAAATAAAAATAAAAATGAGATGTACTTAAGTCTAAAAGACAAATTGTCAATTACTTTTTTTTTTTTTTTTTTTTTGGTGGCAAAATTGAAAGAAAGAAAATAAATAGGTAAACGAGTGATTACTTTTTGGCTAAATGTGAAGTTACCACATATGGAAAATGTTTATTCTACAATCAATGAGAAGGAGCTTCCAGAACTTAAGTTTTTTAGTCTCAGTAAATAGTAGACAAGTGCAAAATTCAAACTGATACAACATTTCCCTAGAGAAAGTACGCTAAAAAATTTCACATTTGAATCAGGTGGAATTAACTCAGTTATTGTGACCTCATATTCAGATACAACAGAGTTTTGACTCTCCAATTCCGGCATATAATCTTCGCCGGAAATAAAGAATGGTGGCCGTGAAGGTTCCGGTGATGATACGGAGTAACTGTTGAGCATCATAACTACCTCTGACATTCTTCGCCTATCAGCAGCAGCTTCTTGGACACACAGTAATCCCACATGTATGCACTTAAGAGCTTCATGTCTAGGCCACTGATCATCCAATGCTGGATCCATTAGCTCCAATGGTGTTGAGTTCGCCAAATTTCGCCACGCCTAAGGCAAGTTGAATCATTCATTGATAATCGGATATTAAGTAACTAATCAACAGAATTCGAACAATCCATCTTTGAGTTTATGTATAGCTTAAGAGTGCATTTATTTACATAACTTTGAAGGTTTGTAAAATTGTGAAAACTAGAGTTCTTTCAACCTGTAATGGTTTCCAACATCAAAATGTCAAAGCTGTAGACATCGGATTCTGTCAAAAAGTTTTCATTTTTGGCATACTCTGGCACTATTTATCCACTTCATGTGCATTAAAATGAATGTAAGAGGTGTTAGTACGAATTAAACCTACAAATGCCATTGAAGAATGCTAGGGAGAACAACTTTTAGTACCAACTAATATAGCAGTAGATGAGTTGGTATGGGAGGTAACATTAAGATCTCACCAACCGGGAGGTTGGAGGTTTGAATCCCCTACCAACTCAGAGGAGTGTAAACCTTGTCTACGTGAGAGCAAAAAAGGGGAAATTACGGGACTACCATCAGATCTTTTTTTAGCAAAAAAAAAAAAAAAACTAATATAGCATATGAGCAGTCAATTTCATTGATAGATGTTTAAAATATTATCACGTTAATTGATATTAAAAGTTACATCTACAAAAGATGATAACTATTAAGGAAAGTTAGTATTTATATGAAGAAAAGTTATTATTTTGTATGTAATTATCTTTATCAGAAACTTTTCATTTATTTGTAATTATTATAGTTTAAAATAGTTTTGATTTTTCGAGATTTGTAAGCATTATGCAACTTATTCGATTATGTATATTGTAACTTGTAATTGTATCGGAGCCCATTCATAGTGATTTTTATTAATGAATTCTTATGTTCTTAATCCGTGGACGTAAACACATCCACATTAAACATTATTGTGTTCTTCTTTTCTCTTCTCTTATTATTACTATTATTATTTTGTTATTTAATTTTCTATACGGTATCAGAGCTTACGATCTTAAATCTCAAAACCTGAAACACTCTCCCTATCTTTCCATCTTCTCTTAATCACCACATCACCTCTTTCCCACCTTTCTTTCTTTACGTGATCCGACTCAGCCAAAATATGCAATCCCATATTTCATCATTTGATTCACGTTTCTATCAAAAAACAAAACAAAAACAAAAACAAAAACAAAAAAACAAAAGAAAAAAAAGCATCTCGTCTATCCCCAAAATAAAAAAAGAAAAAATTAAAAAATTAAAAAAAATAAAAACCGTAACATCATCCCTTTTTGTTGGTATGTTTTTTTATTTTTTATTTTTAAATTATATATTAACAGTTATACTTAAATGAGTCATTGATCCTTTGGTCCCATGCGCTATGCGCTCTCTTTTGACGATTGATGTCCCTACACTATTATGTTTTGTTTTGACGATTGACGTCCTAGAGCCCATGCGCCCTTTCCTTTTCTGACGATTGTCATCCTTGCATCCAAATGTCTGTTGTCTTATTCCCCTTCCTCTTCTGATGATTGACGTCCCTGCACGCACGTGCCTGTTATCTCCTCCCTCATACTTTTGATGATTGCCATCCTCCTGCGCCCAATCGTCCTTTCTCCTGCTATTGATGCTTGTCATCCATTCTTTGTGCTCTTGCGCCCCGGACATCTTTTATCTTTTTTTAGAAATTTATATATTAAAAAAATAACAAAAAAAAGGACCAAAAAAAAAAAGACAAAAAAATTATTTATTCAAGTTTCTTCATTTATTTATTTATTCATTTAGATTTCTTCTATTATTGTTTAAGATTGGACCTCATATCGGAGCTCCATCCTACCGGGGCATGTTAAGGAAAGCTAGTATTTGTATTAAAAATAGTTATTATTTTGTTTGTAATTATTTTTATGAGGAACTATTCACTTATTTGTAATTATTGTAGTTTAAAATAGCCTTAATTTTAGGAGATTTATAAGCATTAGATAACTTACCTGATTGTGTATATTGTAACTTATATTTATATAGTGCTTCTTATTAATGAATTCTGATGTTCTTAAGCCATGGACGTAAACACATTCACGTTAAACATTCTTATGTTCTTCTTTTCTCTTCTCTCATTATTTCTATTATTATTTTCTCATTTAATTTTCTGTACTTATCACCATATGAGTTGGTATCTAGCATTATTTATCTATGTTATGTGAAGAAAACGAAAAATAGAGGGGCTGTGTTTTTGGATGTACAAAATACCCGAAATCCGATTTGTGTTTCCACAGAGAAGTTTTGCCAGACCAAAATCGGAAATTTTATTATTCATATCTTGGTCTAACAGAATCTTGCTCGCTTTTAGATCTCTATGAACTGAGATTCTTCATGCAGATAAAGTAGTCCTCGAGCAATACCGACAATGATTTTGCACCGACTTTCCCAATCCAAACAGAACTGCCTTCCCTCATCTACATTATCCAAGTATAAACACAATACAGATCATGAGAAACTGATTTATATTTGACTGATAAACAACCAATGCTTCTACTAAACAAACAAAAAATAAAAATAAAAAAAATAAAGGCAGATCATATTCATACCAAATAAAACTTTGTCCAAGCTTCCATTAGGTAATTATTCGCAGACAAGTAACTTTTTTTCGTCTTCTAAGCAGAATCCCAACAGCCTCATTTGATTGCGTGAAGCAATTTAACGACGAGCACTACTTCGGTTTTTAGTTCCTCTAGTCCTTGACCTGAATTACTCGACAGTCTTTTGACAGCTATTTCTCTCCCATCATAGACTTTACCCTTACCTATCGACAGTTAGTTGATCAATATCGGCTCCAATAATAGGAAAATTCTAGTCCTTATTTGAATTAGAACCTTATAGACTGGGCCAAAACCACCTTCTCCAAGTTTGTTTGCATTGGAGAAGTTTTTTGTTGCAACTTTAAGTGTTCCTAGTCCGATCAAAAGTGACTCCATGCCGCTACTTCCTTCTTCATTAACATAATCTGAGTTGCAACAAGATAATGATATCACTGTACAGATACTCGGAAACAATTTTTTGCAGCGTGTTTTCGGAAAATTCACAGTTTTTCCTATTTAAGTATGTCCAGTTTTGTTGCTTAAACCGCAGTTGAGTGTAATAACAAGCTAAAATAAAATATAAAGTAGGCTGTGAATTAAGATAATTACCAACTCTTTTTTTCTTGGCCTTTGTCCAAGATATGCAAGCCCAAATTAGAAAGGCTATCACCAACAAAGTTGCGGCCACTAGGATCACCACCACGACAATCGTTTTAGTACTATCCTTCTTCCCTGCATTCATAGCAACTGATCAGAACATCTCACATGTTCTAATGAAGGTCCAAATCAGGTCTAATGAAGGTCTACACATAAAAGAGCTATAGCTAAATCAGGGGCTTTATTACCTTCATGGTTGGTTCCATTAGTACTTGTTGTAGTAGTCAAATTTGACTCAAGCAATGAAGGAGATGGAGGCGATGCAGCTTCAGCTGGTGAAAGTTGTACCGTTGACTCAAAGAATGGATATGTTTCATAGTGAAGATTGCAACACGTAGAGTATATCTGACACCCTATTTTTGTGCCATCCTGTTTCGGTATGCTGTTGAAAATGTCTTCAAGGCAAGTTGAGCAGCTCTTTTCTGACAAGTCTCTGGTACATTGCAACAAAGCATATATTTTGTCAACATCAGTGTAGTTGGTGCTTCCGACAGCAAACCTTGAAGGGTCTGATGCTACATCCGCTGACAGATTTTGTACCAAGTTTTCCAACCAACGGTTAAAAAGAACCGGTTCAGTTGCATTGTTCACATTAACTAGCACAACTCTTATATCACTATTCATAGTGGTTAATAATCTCTGGTTTGAGTATCGTATCAGACAATTGTCATAGCCTACAGAAGCCTCCTTCTGGTTGGAACAGTAATTCCTGATGCTTGCAGCTGTGGTGCTCGCACAAGTTTGGCAATCCTTGGCTAAGATATCTACCCAGCATTGGACAAGGCTATAGACAACGTCAGGCTTTTGTTCGACATTTGCAGTGCTGAAGCTGGTCTGAGAAGCGTTGGCAACGAGGGAAGTGAGGGTAAGGTTCAAGTTCTGCTCATAGACACTCCCAGAAGTGTAATTTGCAGAGGCATTGCAGTTGCTGTACATGAAGATTTGAGCTTCAGTTAGGCAAAAAAATTGATGAATACATTAAAAAAAGAGAAAAAAGAGAGAAAATGATAAAATAGAATGCATTATGTTGGGTGAGGAAGGGCTAGAACAATAAGAGGTAAAGCAAAACAAAAATCGGTTCGATTTAAACAAGTTTAAGTTGAGAGTCCTTTGCAACCTCTTCAAGCAAAGTGGTCTTGGTTTTCTTTTTTTTTTTTTTTTCTTTTGTTTTTTTTTTCAGCTGATGAGTCATAGTCTAAATGATTTTTATAAGGGAAATATTGAATTTATAACTTAGTCAAAAATTAGAGAGATGTGTGTGTGTGTGTGTGTGTGTGTGTGTATAGTTTTAGAGAATCTCTGCCAATTGTGGAGTTCCACGGAGAAGCATAAAGTCTTTCCTGTCTCTATCATACCAGCACTAAGTAATTAGGATATTTTCCTTGTCTATGAAGATCCATGTTAATCCAAACCACAAAAGGTCAAAATTTTCAAAGCATCACCTTTATTTAAATCCACCACCTCATTTGACCAACTCACCATATGATGAGAACAAATTAAACAAGTCCAATGGAAAAACGATTACTGAAAGTCGCCAGCAACCTTTAAGTTAAGCACGTTTTTCTGGTAAAAGAAGCAACATAGGACGACCGAGTATACGAATTTTATCATTAAAATTGGTAAACAAATAGAGCCCTTCTAGAGATGGCCTAAGTTCACCCATAGGCCGGCCTGGAAAGCAAGCCCAGAGGAAAAGACAAGACAAGTAGAGTTTGAAGTGGTAAGACCAGAATTTGAGGGTCAACAGTACACTAGAATGGAAAAGACAAGGGAAAGACAAGTGTTGACATTGAAAATTTGTCAACTCAAATCGTCCTCACAAAGTTGCACTCAAGATTATCTCTTCCACGAATCAATGCAAGAAAATGATGAACACAAAGAGATTTATAGAAGTTCGTTTCAAAGGAGACTATGTCATCTCAGTGTCCGGGGGTGTTTTTCCCTATGCTCGGGAATGTACAAGTGTCTTCTCACTTTTTTAGAGTTCTTATCCTCTAGTGGGACTTTTTATACAATAAGTATCCCTT
>JAFMPE010020773.1:0-15850 GCA_024759925.1 Ficus religiosa | reverse complement strand
TGTTTTCCTAAGTATGTATGTATGTAAGTACGTATGTATGTAAGGTAACGGCCTGTGCTAGGCGGGTCGTTACAAAAGCCTTCAATAATGGCGGTGGTTTCTCCACTTTCCAAGGTTTTCGTTTGTCTGCTAGATTTACATCTTGGCAGTGTGTAATTGTTCTGCTAAGCCTACGTCTATATGTAGTTAGCGGTGACCTTTGTACTACAAGGTCTTAGCTCTCAATTGATTAGGAATATCCGTCAATTTATACAGAGGTATTGTCAAAAAGAGCCTAATGCTTACTCAATCTAGGTGTGTCGAGGTATTTTTATGTTGTCACATTCATGGTCACAAATATCCAAGATATTTCTGAAAATTTCACCTATTTTTTAGGGGTACCAAAATATCTTTTGGGGTTAAAATCTTTTACGTCAAAATATGGGGGAAATTTTGGAAAATATTGGTAAAAGTATCATTATGGATAAAAATCTAGAGTAATTTGTACTAAATATCGGGATATATTGCTCAGAATTTCAAATTCGTTTTCTATTTATCTTTGTCAATTAACATGCTTAAATTTTTCACGTGGGAGTACAATGAGATCAAAAGACCAACAAACCTATTTATAACATGTACGTAACTATATTCAATACTATTCAAATAACATATCATGTCACCACTATTACATGAATCAGGATGACATTTCAATCATATTTTAACTTTATAGGACTTCTTTTGGTAGTGAGAGAGGTAAGATGTAAGAAGTTTCACATGTAAAACTTCTGTATTTATTTATCTTCTTAATTTTTATGCTATCCTAAAATGTTATAAATATGTTTTAAATTAATTTCCGTGATTTTCAAAATTTTCACTGCTATCAATAGTATCTCTGAAATTTCTGTAAAACTAGAGTACCGATGTTTTTACCGGTACAGATATTTTCATGCTTGGTCCATTATATACATATATGAGTGTGTGTATTTATTTATTTATTTATTTTGAGCAGCAGCCAAGGTCATGTGATCTGGTAACAAATCCCAAAAACCAGTGAAATTGCTTTATATGTTGTACATAATGAGCAGCAGCCCCGACCATGTCGTGAAGTAAGGGACACCCTAACTTTATTCTTAAAAAATAGATATAAATCAGAGTGTGTCCTCGTCAGTCTTGAATTAGTTTTCATTGCTCCATGGTGAAATACTACATTCAGTTTGATGATATACTTCGCTGTTTATCTATTTACACTCACAAAGTATATCAGCTGCACTTCTCACTATCATTATATATATCCACATCTCTTAAATGTTATAATTACATTAATCAAACTCCTAACCATTTACTTACTTAAACTACTCCCCTAAATTCACAGAGTTGCAATATGACCGTGTCATTTTCACACTGCACTTTTCACACTTTCTCATGTATAAATGACTCAAAGTTTTGTCCTATATTCCCACCTCACTCTTACTACGTTAACCTTTTCTTTTAGTTTTACATTCGTATTCTCAAACTATTACATTTCTCTTATCTGATAGTCATGTATGACTCCATACCTGTCAAAATTAATGATATAGGAGTGACGCAACTATTTCTCTAAAAATTGTAACTGATGTAAAATGTGCAATCAACTCTTTTAAACATCATAAATTATCAAACTTGGGAATCCAACCCAAGCACTATCCATTTAGGCCCTTATTTTCTAGAAATCCCTTATGAATCTGTAGGTGCACCTAACGGATGGTCTCATACACTTCTTGGAGGCCAAAACCACATAGACCACCTCCCAAGTTCCAATATGCTCCTACACCATTCTCCCCTTCTTAAAAAAAATGCCCCCTCCAGGGTGCACCCATGAGGACTTGAACTTGAAACAACCTGGCTCTGATACCAACTAATGGAATAGTGACGCAACTATTCCTCCCAAACATTGCAACTGATGGGAAAGGCACAATCAACACCTTTAAACACCACCCACTAACAGACTCGGGAATCTATGTTAAGCACTATTCATTTGGGCGTTCATTCCGAGGTGTCCCTTACAAATTCGTAGACGCACCTAACAGATGGGCTCAGACACTTCTTCGAGGCCCGAGTCACTTAGACCCCTCCCAAGTTCGAGTATGCTCACACTTTAATTAACTAATTATTATCTTCACCTTTTTTATTTATCAAGACAATTACTCATATAAATAACATTTTCTCGCACTGACATATGCCCTTCCAAATTGTCCTTGCTTTCAGTCCTTTTTAGGAACCATACTTGCCAGCCATGTAAAAAATAACTTCCTCCAGAAGATTCACACTCGTTGGCTCAGTGCCGCCTTGAATTCGATGCCAGATTTGAGACTTATCCTATATTTATATGTATAGCAGCAGACGAAGCCATATGTAGTAAGGGACATCCAAGCTTTATTGTTAAAAAATAGAAACAAAACTAGAATATAGAAGTTAGTTAAAAATGTGTCATCGACAATCTTGAATCAGTCTTTAATTGCTCGACAGTGGTTCATCTATAGAATTTTTATTTTTTACTTTTGGAAAACGAGCATTCACAGTTGTGCACAAAAAAATTCATATTAGATTGAAAGACCATAATATATATATATATATATATATATATATATATAAATAGAGTAGCAGCCAGGGTGATGCCATATGGTAAGGGACACGCAAGCTTTACTCTTAAAAAGAGAAATAAAACTAGAATATATAGATTAGTCAAAAATGTGTCGTCGACAATCTTAAAAGTCTTTAATTACTCGATAGTGGTTTACTTTTGGAAAACAATCATTCATAATAAAAAATTTCGTGTTAGATTGAAAGACTATAATACATATAGCAGCAGCCAAGGCGATAATTCTAGCTTAGATTATATAGGTTAGTCCAAAATATGTCGTCAACAATCTTAGAAGTCTTTAATTGCTTAAGTGTGGTTCATATAGATACATGCATATATAATTTTTTATTTCTTACTTTTGGAAAACAAGCATTCAAATGGTACATAGAATTCTTAGCAGCAGCCACAGTGATGTCAGAGTGATTTCATGTAGTACATAGATTGAATTTAGATATATATATAGCAGCAGCCAGAGTGAAGTCATGTAGTAAAGGATACCCAAGCTTTCTTCTTAAAAAAAAAAAAAAAAACAAAAACAAAAATAAAACTAGAATATATAAATTAATCAAAAATAGAGATGTAAAAATGGGTGGGATTTAGTAGATCGGTACAAATACGAAACGTTAACAAATGAGCATGATATGACATGGCACGATTATAATATGGGTCTAGTCCGGCATGTTTAATTAAATGAATTAGGCTTAATGTGAGTTTGAGGTACGAAGCATGCTAAAGGCACAGATACATTGAGAGCACGACACGAGCACGAGCACGAGCACGGACATGATAAGGGGCATGAAAATGATATAACAATATTACTCTTTTTCTATGATATTTTTTAATAATTTTCATATAAGACTTATGGTGTTTTTTATTTTATTAGGAAGATTTCCTCCCTTTTGAATTTTTACTTGATAAGGTTTTCAATATTGTAGTTTCTTTTTAATAATGTGTGCTTTATTTTTTATTAAAATTTTTTTTTCTATGACATTCAAAACTTACTTTTCTTATTTATAAAAAAATTTTATTGCTGAAAACGATTAAGGCACGAAGACGGCACGGCACGGCACGGCACGGCACTTTTATAAATGGGCCGTGGATAGGGCTTGATTTTATAAATTTTTTATGAACACGGCATGGCACTGCACGTTATTAAATGGGCCGAAACGAACACGGCACGAAGTACTAATGGATTCAAAATAAATGGGCCGGACCAAATTGACTGACATCTCTAGTCAAAAATGAATCGTCAATAATCTTGATAGTCTTTAATTACTTGATAGTGGTTTACTTTTGGAAAACAATCATTCATAATGGCGCACAAAAAATTTCGTGTTAGATTGATAGACTATAATACATATAGCAGCAGCCAAGGCGATAATTCTAGCTTAGATTATATAGGTTAGTCAAAAATATGTCGTCAACAATCTTAGAAGTCTTTAATTGCTCAAGTGTGGTTCATATAGAGACATACATATATAATTTTTTATTTCTTACTATTGGAAAACAAGCATTCAAATGGTACATAGAATTCTTAGCAGCAGCCACAGTGATGTCAGAGTGATTTCATGTAGTACATAGATTGAATTAGATATATATAGCGGCAGCCAGAGTGATGTCATGTAGTAAGGGATACCCAAGCTTTCTTCTTAAAAAAAAAACAAAAATAAAACTAGAATATATAAATTAATCAAAAATAGAGATGTCAAAATGGGTGAGATTTAGTAGATCGGTGCAAATACAAAACGTTAACAAGTGAGCATGATATGACATGGAACGATTATAATATGGGTCTAGTCCGGCATATTTAATTAAATGGATTGGACTTAACATGAGTTTGAGGTACGAAGCATGCTACAGGCACAGATACATTAAGAGCACGACACGAGCACGAGCATAGACATGATAAGGGGCATGAAAATGATACAACAATATTACTCTTTTTTCTATGATATTTTTAATAATTTTCATATAAGACTTATGGTGCTTTTTATTTTATTAGGATGATTTCCTCCCTTTTGAATTTTTACTTGATAAGGTTTTCAATATTGTAGTTTCTTTTTAATAATATGTTTTATTTTTTATTAAAATTTTTTTTTTCTAATGACATTCAAAACTTATTTTTCTTATTTATAAAAAATTTTTATTGCTGGAAACGATTAAGGCACGAAAACGGCATGGCACTTTTATAAATAGGTCGTGGATGGGGCTTGACATTATAAATTTTTTATGAGCACGGCATAGCACGGCACATTATTAAATGGGCCGATACGAACACGGCACGAAGTACTAATGGTTTCAAAAGAAATGGGCCGGACCAACCTGTTTGACATCTCTAGTCAAAAATGTGTCGTGGATAATCTTGATAGTCTTTAATTACTCGAAAGTGATTCATATCTATAATTTTTTTATTTTTTACTTTCAGAAAACAAGCATCATCGTGGTGCATAGAAAATTTCGTGTTAGATTGAAAGATTATAATATATATGTATGTGTGTGTGTATTTTATTGAATAAGACTATAATGTTGTGAAAAATAATAAGACACCATGTGCGTACCATGATTGTAACAGCGACATTTTTTTTTAATAACAGCGACATTTTATTATTATTATTATTGTTGTTGTTGTTATTATTATTATTATTACTCTCTTGTTGTTTGGAAATTGGAAAGAGGGAAATTAAAAAAAAAAAATGGAAACAATCTTCATGTTGGATACCAATTATTATTATTGGACAAGTTAGAGTACGTGCATACACGTGTAAAGTAGAATATTGTCTAAATCATAACTAAGAGAGTTGTGAGAAAAAATATTTAAAGGTAGATGAATTTGAAAAGAATTGTTTTAATAGGGACAAAGAAACCAAAAAAAAAAAAAAAAAGTAAAGAAAGGGAAAAAAAATAAATAAAGTAAAGGTTGACTAAAACAGTACTTAGAAATATGATTGTCACTTTTGATAATATACAAAGTTTTGAGTTTGATTCTCCTATCACCATATTAAAAAATAATAATTATTACACTTAAAGGAAACCACACTTAACTCTACTTAAAGATTCAAAGTTTGAATTCTCTCACCCCAAGTTCAAAGAAAAATTAAAAACTAAAAAGGAAAAAATTGAAGATTTATTTGAGAAAATAATTTTTATAAGCACAAATTAAAAGAAAGAATGATAAGATCAAAATAAATGAGAAAATGTTTAAACAAAAATAAAATGAACTTATTTTATAGAAAAATTAACTATGGTACATATGAATAAGAAACAAATGTTTAAATATAGAAGAATTATAAAGAAAAAAGAAAAAAGCTATTAGATAGTTAAAATAAGAAAGTTGAAAGAAATAGAGAAACCAAAAGAAAAAATAAAAATTTACTCAAAAAATTAATACATAAAAATAAGAAAAATGAGGATACAGGTTAAAAAAAAAAAAGTTATCTTAATGGGGACAAATCAATAGGAAAAATGATAACACTAAAATAAATAGTAACTAAGTGAAATTATTATACAGAAACTTAATTGAGGCACATATAAGAAAGAAACAAAAATATTTAAATGGAGATACGTTTGAGAAAAAAGTTTCAATAATGAAATTATTAAAAAAAAAAAAAGTAGTTATGAAAATCACATTCTTAAAATAATATTTTAAGAGATAGAAGAAAATTTATTTAAATGAAGATATATTTTTAAAAAGTTATTACACAATACAAATAAGAAAGAAAAAAATGTATTTGGTGGTATATATTAAAAGTTTTGGATTTTGAAGAAAAAGAGGAAAAAAAATGTAATAAGAAGTTATAAAAGGGGAAAAATCATGAGACAAAAGTAGCTTGGGGGGTTGGCGATGGCATTGTAGACCCTGAATAGCCAATTGAGAGAAACTTATATCAAAAACATGTCTTCTTGTCATATATAGGGAAAGATGTTCTTGTCTGTTAGGTTGAAAACTTGGAAATGATAGGGTTATCCCAAATCCTTTATATTCACCAAAAAAAAAAAAAAAAGTTGTGATGGGGAGGGCGTCAAATTAAAAAAAAAAAAAAAACTAAAAAACTAAAAAAAAGAGCGCAGGGAGAGAGGAGAAGGGGGGGGGGGGGGGGGTTGCGGTTGGGGGTCAAATCATAAAAAAAAGCAACCAAAAAAAAAAAAAAAAGGCTCAAGCGGATGGTCAAATCAAACGCAAAAAAAATATACACACACACAGAAGAAGCTTTAAGCGGAGAGCCGAGGCAAAGAAGAAATATGAAGGGGGGGAAAAAAAAAAAAAAAAGGAAAGAAAGACATGCCACATGTAAGAAGGAGAGGAAATGTACTTTGAGACTTTTATATATGTTAAGATAATATAATAGATAGTGTATCCAGGGAGAACAATTTCCGAGACAACTAAAACAACGTGGTTTGCATTGATTATTTAGTGATTAATAAACAAGTGGAACAAAAAGTTATCAAAATGACGTCGTATGAATTAAGAATACCGACAAAAGAACATATAAATAAAGGTAAATTACTCCCGTGGTCCCTGAACTTTTAAGGAATATGCCGATTGATCCGTTGTGAGCTTTTAAAAAAGGTACCGATTGATCCTTAAACTTTGTTTTTTTTTTTTTTTTTTTTTTAACTAGTCCCCCAAACTTTAAAAAAAGGTGCAAAAAGGGTTAAAACCGTAACCGCCGTAAAAAGAAAGACAGTTTTTACCCATCTAAGTCGCACATGCCTTCACATCAAGGGCATTTTGGTAAAAGAACCTGATTTATTTTTAAAAAAACATAATTAAAATTAAAAAAATAAAGCTAAAAAAACCAACAAAATAACAAAACAATACAAAGGCCAAAAAACTGATTTAAAAAAAAAGGCAAAAAAGAGTTTCTATTTTCTATTGTGCTCATCAGAGAGCCATAGAGGTTTGTGAGGCCTGCAACCCTGGAGGGAGGTGGGTGTGCAGTAGGGGGTGAGGGGTGACTAGATCAACACCAGACTGTTGAGCCTGTGCTTTTCCAAGCCACTACGACGTGGATCTATCATTGGGGCTCCCGCAACGGTGATGGCTCACGGCGACACGGTAGTTTGGTGGTGCGACGGTTAGAAATTGGTCTCACGACAAAGGAGGGAGGCCGTGACACTTAAATTCATGTGCGATTGCAAATCGGTTCATGGCCATGTACGACCTCTACTTTCGCGGCGGCATGCGAGGGTGGACAACGGGCAGAGGTTCTTGTGGGTCTGGGTTTGGGAGGGGGGACATTGGCTTGTGATGGAGGAGGGAGGTGGTGATGCTTTTTTGTTGATAGGATTGCACGACGGCAGTGGGTGAGTTGGGTGGTGATGTTTGATTTTCATTTTATTTGTTTTGTTTTGTTTATTTTTTGAATGATTTTCTTAAGGGTAATTTAGTAACTTCCATTAAAATTTAAGACCAATTATGGGTATCCATTAAGTTTTTAACAACAGTTAGCAAAAATGATTAACTTACACCCTTTTTAGCAGTTTAGGGACCTGTTAATTAAAAATAAAAATAAAAAGAGTTTAGGGACCAATCGGCACCTTCTCTGAAAGTTCAGGGGCCGTTATAGCAAATTACTCTTTAAATAATGACAATGACAATGTCGTCTGAATTAATTTGTAACATCTATTTCCTCTAACTTTGAATCATTAGATAATTTTTTTCAGTTTGTTAGTTTTGTTAACAGAAATTGACGACATATATTCATGTTAGCCTCCAAATTTTGATTTTGTCACAAAAGATCCCCCTGAACTTTAATTTATAACATTCATTCTCCAAATTTTGAAATGACAACAAATTTTTCCATTCTATCAATTTTGTTAATGGAATTGCCACATGTCACAAAAAAAAATTAGAAAGAAACTTTTATAAAAACACAAATTAAGTATACTAAATATGACTAATTAATTCTTTTAATGCTTTAATTTTTGCTAGTAATCTTTATTAGGAGTATATTACAATTTGTGTCTTATAAAATTATCCATTTTAATTTTGACTTCTTTTAGGATACGTGATAATTTCATTAACAAAACGAACAAAAGAGAAAAGTTTGTTAGCATTTCAAAATTCGAGGAGAACGGATGTTAAAAATTAAATTCATGAGGCATTTGTTCCCAAGACCCAAAATTCGAGGGCACACGTGTAGTTTGTTTTCAATATCCGTTAACAAAATTAATAAAAGGGGAAAATTTACGGATAATTAAATATTAAAAGAACATATAAATATTAAGAGAACATATGTTATCTGCATAGTGTATATTTAGTATATAAATCTATACTTATTCTCAATCAACACTTTATTTTTACATTAAAAAAAAAAAACCAAAAATGCCCTTGTAATTAAAAAAAAAAAAAAAAACTGAAGAAATTCTAACTTCAATTAAGAGCTGGATTGAAAGACTGAGACAGGGCCCGAAAGGGTACATGGCAGTGGGATGGGAAAGGGTTGGGTGGTTATTAGGTAGGGTTGAGAAATCTGAATTTTTTGTTGTGCAAAATTAAAAATTTTGATGTATTATAATTTTTTAAGGGTATTTTAAGCATTTTTAGGTCAAACAATCTAAGGTATTGATCGAGATCAAAACTAACATATTAAGTATAATGATATAAAATGCATTACTTTGAATGCAGGATATAATTTATGAATAAAAGTAAAATATAGTGTATAAAAAAAGTAAATAATCCTAACTGTAGTTTTCTATGTTAGGGTGATCATTTGGATATTTTAGATCACAATTATGTATTGAGGTAGAAAATATATAGATTTATATATTAAATACAAAAATGTAAAAATTTAAAATATGTGTATACATTCTGAACAAAGTAAGATCTAAAGTATAAAAATGTAAATAACTTTTTTTAAAAACAATTGTAGTTTACGCATTATAACGATGAAATCAACAAAGTACAACTCCAGTATGTCATAATTAACGATAATTACAAAACTGCATGTAGAATCAAGCATGATCGTGTCATTTATTTATTTATTTATTCTGAAAATTGATCGTGTCATTTATCTGAAAAAACAAAATAAAATTAAAGCCACCTACGTCAACTTCAAGGGAAAACAAAACAACAAAACAAAAATAAGGTAACATTCACCCCCAGGAAAAAAAAAAAAAAAAAAAAAAAAAAAAAAAAAAGAAAGAAGGGCAACATTGAACCTCAACAATGAATGTAATCATCACCCATGTTACTATTATTAATGTGATAATTTAGGACTCAATGGATTGAGAAACTTAGGATATTTTAGTTTTCCTTTTTTTTCTTTTCTAGATATGTGTGGACCCTTTGTATTAAAAGACCATTAGCTTATTGAAATGATTACTCGGATTTAATTCATAATTTGATGAAGAAAATTTCTCTTTGGTTCTTTTAGAACTTCTTGAACTTATCATGGTTCCGTGGCATTCACCTTCGGATTATAAATCAACCATTCCATATTTGATGGTGGCGTCTTCATTATACTAAGGTTATTGCTTCACTATAGGCAATGGGTTGCAATTTCATACAAACCTGATTTCTAAACGATCTCGGAGACTTTCTTGATTTACGGGTTTCGTTAGTTTCTTGGCATGGTTCGTATCAGTTGGTATCAGAGCCAAGTTCTAGTTTCAGGTTTGCCTACCCTTTTAGTTTTTTTTTTTCTTTGTCAATTTTGAATCCAATTCTTAGAATCCCAATTCGGCCAAAAAAAAAAAAACAAAAACAAAAAGAGAGAGAGAGAGAGATTGATTCTTGCATTCTTGTTTCAATATTTACCTCTTTGTTTCCCTTTCTCAATTCCCAAATTCTGTGGGCTCAAAAAAAGAAAGAAAGAAAGAAAGAAAGAAAGTACCTAAATTGACATGCAAGTCTTACAACTCAGCAATAACAAATAAGGAAACAACCTAAATTGCAGCTAGCTATACTTCTTCATGAATCAAAATAAGTAAGTCACCAGTTTAGGAAAATAAGCTTAATTTGTGCAATCTTGAGTTGTTTTCTTTAAGAACTCTTCTAGATTATTCCAAAGCTTGAATCATGGAAATTCAACCTTCACTACTACAAAAAGCATATATAACGACAACATATATAGTGACGATTTATGTTGTTGCCAAAGAAAACGTATCAGCTACAATTTGTGTTGTTGTCGCTAAAATTAGAATTAAAAACGGGTATGTAGCGACGACATGCTAGTGACAACAATTTATGTGAATATTAGGATGTTTAGCGACGATATATGATAGTCTTTTTCCTGTAGTGTTTTTGAATTTGTAAAGTTGTGGCAATTAGAATAGAAGTCAAATAGAGTTTAAAAAAAAAAAAAAAAAGAAAGTGAAATTATGTCATGAAACACAATCTCTATTAACAGAAGTGAATTATAGTCAACTATATCATGAAACGCAATCTCTATTAATGTCATCCATGACAACTGTATGTATTTCACTCTCAAATGCACGAAGTGTGGTATTGTTTTCTACACTTTTCCAATTCAGTGGCTCATTTCTTAACTAATGTTTCTTATATAAATTCTTGTTTCTGGTTGGATTGTTTACCCAAGTTTTTGGGTCCTTTTCTCAAATAAATTTACCCGCGAATTTCCTTTTTTTTTTTTTTTTTTTTTTCTATTTTTTAAGTTTTATAATAAAAAGAAGGGTGAATTAGTGTAAGAAATGAATGTAATCCAATAAATTGTGTATAAAACCTGAATAACCAGTGTCATTGTCAACAATAACTGCAGGGGATCACTGTCACAAAATTTATATCTGCAAGGCTTAATTTTAACATCGGCAACAATTGCATCGGCCACGATCAACTTGATTTCTACTATAACATTCATTTTAGCCGTCTTATTCAGGTACACACATATTTCTCTCCCATATTTATGTGTGTGTGCATTTTTTTTAATACAAAATTATTGCTAATTTACTATGTGCCATTAAAAATAATTGTGATTTATGCATTATATATATATATATATATTTTTATAAAAATTTCAGGTTAGAGAAGCTGAATTTTGAAAACTCAGGAGGGAAGGCTAAGATATTGGGATCACTACTGGGAATAGGTGGAGCACTGGTTCTAACCTTCTACAAAGGTGTGGAAATTGAGATTTGGTCAACACACGTTGACCTTTTTCATCGAGATCGTCAGCATGAAACTAGCAACGTCGTGTCGTCGCAGGCAGAGTCTGGCAGTCATCTCTTAGGCTGCTTATTAGCTGCCAGCGGTTCTGCGTGTCTCTCTTTATGGTTCATCATTCAGTTTATTTTATATATCTTCTACTCGTTAATTAAAAATAATTTACAACACATTCTTGTCCTCCTACAGAAATTAAGTCAAGTGGCGTGACTAAGAGTTTTATGAGACAATGAATAGAATTTTCCGTACTCTTTTCTTTTTTTTTTTTCAGTCTAAAATGAGTGAGAAATATCCGTGCTATGACTTAAGCTCAGCTCTTATGTCAATAATGGCCTCCATTCAGACAGCAATTTTTGCCCTCTGCACGGAGAGGGACTGGAGCCAGTGGAGGCTTGGTTGAAATATTAGGCTTCTCACTGTGGTATACACGGTAAGCCTCCAGATTGTGTCACACGTACAGACTTCATACGTACACACGAGTCGATATCTGTTGTCTCAGATTTTCTGAAAAATGAGACGTACAGCAGATTTGGAGTGCTCTATATACACCCGTATACCGTATACGTACCTGTATATATGTGTGTGTGTGTATTCAGAAGATTAATTTACGTACTAATTGATCTCTCAACTGTTCCTGACCATTAACGGAAAATGTCAGCGTGGTGCATGTGTCTGCTCATATATATATAAATATATACACCCTATATATATAGTTATTTCAGAAACTTAATCTATCTTATCAAAAGATGAAATTTACATGTGTGATATTGATACGTGTATGTTTATCTATCCACTCATGTGTGCATATTTTTATTACAAAAGATATAATCAATTTGGTAATTAAATATTCTCTTCTTCTTCTTTTTTTTTTTTTTTCCTGGTGATGATATATATATATATATATATATATATTTCAATAGGGTACTGTGGCTTTTCGACTGATGGTGACACTTACAGCGTGGTGTGTGCTCAAGAAAGGTCCAGTGTTCGTGTCTGTTTTCAGCCCTCTCTTGTTGGGTCTTGTAGCTATTGCTGGGTCTCTGCTGCTAAACGAGAAGTTACACCTGGGAAGGTATGTGTGTGTGTATATATATGTATCTTTGTATGTATGTATGTATGTTAATGGTATATACACGCATCTAACACATAAACATTTACTTCTACTCACACATATAACATTTCTATAAAATCTTTTTCCTCATAGTGTAAGGGTTATTGGAATTTGATTTATATGGACTTAATTAGATGCTATTATATACAGCAACAGATTTTAATATTCAATTACGTATAGCTCGTATCCTATTTCACCAATAAATTGTCATCACATCCGGTTGTAGAGCTACATTCAAATCAATGAGGTCAAGCGCCTCCACTTATATTTTTCAAATTGGATTTTCAATCTTGAATTTTTGTAAAAATTTTTAATGTGCCTCTATTTTATAAGAAAAATTACAGCTGTATTCCCATTTAAATTTTGAGACTTTAATTTCTACTTCTAAAATTTTTATAAATTTAGTTCTGTGCCCATTTTATTGAAACAAAAAAATTATTTTGCCCACATTCAATTTTTAAAATACATAATAATGTCTCTCTTTTAAAAATACAGAAATATATATATTTAGGGGGTGTTTGGTAACATATCTCAACTTCAACTAAACTGTACTTTTTCATCTCAATTTTTGTCTTTTTCTAAAAAATCAACAAAATTTATAACTACTTTTTAAAAAGTTAATACTATTCAAACTTAAAAATTTCAACTCAATTCATTCACCAAACACCCTATTATTTTTTTATAGAGCGCCCACTAAAACCATTTTCTGACTCCTAATCTGATCACCATTCGCCTTATGCAAATGTGTTGTATATTATTTTATAGCACTTCCGCTAACCATTTTCTGACCCCGCTGCTGATCATCATTCACAACGTGATCAAAATGTGATTGTATATTGACAGTGTATTAGCCGTAGTGCCGATTATGGTGGGGTTGTATCTTGGGCAGTGGGGAAAAGGACAAGAGATGAAGAAGATAATTCAGTCATTATCACCTAATTCAGAGAGCTTTGCAAATCAACCGGAGTCCGTTCACATTGTTGTAACTTCCACTGCAGACGACACCATAACTTGGAGCAGAAGCAATAGCATTAACATAAGCGGTCATGTCTCAAAATTTACTCCTGATCATGCAATGACAATATCGTTGTAGAAAACGAAAATGCTCAAGATAATTAATAATTCTCACACGACATTAGATATGTTCATCTTCGATTTTATATATATATATATATAAATATATATATAGGTCATAATCGCAAACTTCCCGAATTCTAACTCCATAAAAGTTTAGCCATTTTTTCACATGTATTTCTTCAGAACTCTCTCTCTCACTCTCTCTCAGAGATCCGAAACTCTTCATCAAAAGTCAGAGATCCGAAACTCTTCATCTTTTTAGTGAAGTTAGATGTGGAATTGCATCTAAATTATACATGTAAAATAGACCGAATGATCAGTTGTTAAATTTAGGCATTGATATGAAAGATGTCAAAATTGAATTAATAACATTTCTTACTATAAAATCTCATTTTAGGATGAATTGCTTTGTTGATTTTTAAACTTTTATATTTGTAACATTTTAGTCCCTGTTGTGTTTCTAAGAGGAAATCAAATGACGCTAAAGTCTTAAAAAATATTTTAATTTAGTCCTTCTCGTTAACTTGTGTATGAAACAGATTTAGTGAATAACACATGCATATGATATATGAGGACGTTTTGGTGAATTTGATATATGTGTTCATCTTCGATTTATTGTAAACATTATAAATAAATTTTGATATATATTGTATTTGAAGCAGCATAACAATAAGATAATTAAAAGTGATGATAATCTGGTATTTTTTAGAAAAAAGAAACAAAAAATCAACGAATTTGTGTTATGTATGCTTCAGTTATACATCGCAATTGCAAGTGGAAGTGCACTCCTTTTACAAATATCCAAATATCACTCTCATTGGCCTAATAATCTGTTATTCAGATTAGGCATCCTGATAAGAAAGATGCGTAGAAAGACTGTATTCAAATAGAATTATACGAGTTTAATAATAAGAACACTTCTTAATATATAATATCATTTTGTTATAAACTGCTCAGAATTGTTTGCGTAAATATACCTCTTTATCTATTGTCCATACATTCATCTCTATAATGATTAAAAAGAAAATCAATAAAGAATCTTATAATAAGAAAATCACAAACCAAATTAGAATAACCATATCATTTCCATTTAATATCATTATATAAATTCAAAATTAGGGTTCAAAATTATTATTATTGTTTCTATTTTAGAGAATCATGGAGTTATTATAGAATCAGATATTTAACCCAATAGACAAGATCCAAGGAAAAAAAAAAAAAAAAAAAAAAAAAAACACACACACACACACACACACAAAAACACTCAGTATCATAAATCTCTAATATGCGAAATATGGTCATTATTATAAATATTACAATTATGAATGATGCGCAACATCATAAACGATATTGGTCAAAAAATGTCTTTTCTTGAAATGCTGTAACTTTTACAATAAATATATAAATGTTAGCCAATAGATATAACTATTATATATATATATATCACGGCGCGCAAATATGTCCTTATAAATTTAAAACAAGTAATGCATAACATCAAAACAATATAATGGATATATACCAGCAATCTTTTGGGAGACGAAAGTGTCCTTACACTACTTTACGTATAGACTTTTTTATTTTTTAACAAAAGAGAGAGAACAAAAATTACAATAAAGCATGAATAATATTTAAAAAAAATGCAGACGGAAGCCCAAAGGCAAATACCACAAGAGCAATTCCCAAACAATCCCAAAAGACAAGAAATAAAATATCGTCGGCAAATGAGACAACTACCACAAACAATAGAGCTCAAGCGGAATCTCTGACTTTAAAACATACGATCCAACTAATAACACAACAAGACATAATACAACAGGCCGAGCAAATAAAAAACTGATTACTGATACTAGTCGTCCTGGTCTTCATGTCCAAAGGGAATGGAGTTTAGAAGCAATAAAGACGCACAATCTTTTGTTTTGCACTGGTATTGAACCCCAAACCC
>JAFMPE010020662.1:0-15856 GCA_024759925.1 Ficus religiosa | reverse complement strand
GATTCCATCTATAAAAGTAACGAAAAGAAATTTTTTATCACCGTTTTTTAACTTTACAAAAGAAAAAAAAAAAGAAAGAAAAGTAAGAAAGTTAATCATAAAATTTAGAGGTGCATTATTTAAAAAAAAAAAAAAAACCAAAAGTTTAGGGAGAAAGGAAGAAAAATTTTTCCTAAAAAATGAAACATCACAAAGTGGGTTTTCAAAACGACATGTCGCACATTCAAAGAGGAATGGCACGGCTCGGAATCTTTTTTTCACATGCAACACCAAACAGACGAATTTTCAGCTAGTCTCTTATCACAAAAACCATCAGAAACTTCAACATCGGTAATCATCGACTGGACAATGAAAAAGACGCAATACATGACGTATCAAAAACGTCCAAGTTCAATGAATCCAAAAATACTCCCACCACAAATTTTATCTCTATATTTGTGTCTATAAATAGCCTTAAATTGATAAATGGTGATATTCCAAAACCAAACAACAAACAGAAACAGCCATGGGATCCGAGGTAGTAGTTGATGAGGCCTTCATACAAGCCCCCGAGCACAGGCCGAAGCTGACGGTAACCGAAGCCGAGGGCATTCCAACGATAGACCTCTCAAGAGATGAAGAGGAGGTGGTGAGAGAGATAGGCAGTGCGTGCAAGCAATGGGGGTTCTTCCAGGTTATCAACCACGGCGTGCCGGCGGAGGTCCGGCGGAGGATTGATGCGGCGGAGAGGGCGTTCTTCGCGCTGCCGTTGGAGGAGAAGAGGAAGGTGAGGAGGGACGAGACGAAGGTGTTGGGATACTACGACACTGAGCACACCAAGAACGTCAGGGATTGGAAAGAGGTCTTTGATTTCACCTTGGTGGATCCGACCTTTGTTCCGGCGAATCCGGGTTCGGATGATCACGGTGAAGAAGTCAGTACGTGGACTAATCAATGGCCTGAGAACCCTCCTGAGTTGAGGTAAGTTTCTATGTTTTTAATTCTGACGATAGAAGATCATTATGCTAATTTCACTTTTTTAGGTTGTTCGCAAAATTTTTTTATGGTGACTGTATAATTTTAATGTAATTGATATGATCATGAGTTTACTATGTTACTTAAGCGGAAGAGCTAAGAATTTAGGGAGGGAAGAAGAACAATGTAATATTAATGTGGATATTCAATGTCAACATCAAGATTCAAAGTGGAAAAACAATCCCTAGCTTTATTTATAGTTGAAAAAACCTTAGGATTATTCTCATTTATATCCTTAAATTTGAAGGTTATTCTTACTTTAAAAACTCGAACTTTGTCATTTGAACTTCAAATTTATCTCACTCAAACCATTTTACTAGAATTTTGGTTACAAACATATGGAAAAATTAATCATACTAAACTCATTCTCTTAGATTTATGCTAAAAATAAACAGAAAAAGACCATATGACTACACTTAACTCTTTCTCTCTCTCTCTTCTTGTCTTTTTTTAACTGAGGCTTGTTCGACATCTAAGTTTAACTCTAACTAAATTGTATCTTTTCATATCAGTTTTTATCTTTTTCCGAAATGTTAACGAAATTTATAACTGATTTTATAAAAGATAACCAACTCCAACTTAAAAATTTTATCTCTAACCGACAAACTAAACGCAAGCGAATTCTAATGGAATAAGTTAGATAAATTCAAGGAGGTAAAGTGGGAGTTTATAAAATTCACGGAACATAGTGAGAACAACCTAAAATTGAGGGGAATAGATAAAAATATCCTAAACCTCAAAATAAAAAAGATAACCATAATATAATATTATAATGAAACGAAGCTAAATTAACTTCCAAGTAAACTAATTAAGATAAACATGAAATAGAATAACAGTAAACCTAGGAAATTTTGTGTGGACCTGATCTCATGTGAGAATACCTTGGTCAGGGAGGCATGCGAAGAATATGGTAAGGAGGTGCTGAAACTGTCTCAAAAGTTGATGGAACTTATTGCCCTGAGCTTAGGATTACCAGCAAACAGGTTCAGTAGGCTCTTCGAAGACCAAACCAGCTACATCAGGCTTAATCACTACCCACCCTGCCCTATCCCTCACCTGGCTCTTGGCGTTGGCCGCCACAAAGACGCCGGTATCTTGACCGTCCTTGCTCAAGATGAAGTTGGAGGACTTGAAGTGAAGCGCAAAACCGATGGGGAGTGGATTCGTGTCAAACCGACACCAGATGCTTTTATCATCAATGTTGGTGACATAATTCAGGTACTACTTTACAACTTCAACGCTTTCCTGAATCGGTGAATACACTACTGCATAATTTTTATATGTTCTTCGAATTCAGTTCATATTCTGCAATTATTAGGCTCCATATATTAGTCGTTAGGAATTAAAAGCATTAATTTCGATTATCTGATAGCAATAAAAATCTGAGAAGACGAACGAAAATAAACAGAGACGACACACACACAAGTGAGAGTTGCGTTCACTTTCAGCAGTTGTATGTTTTCACTCTGATAAACAAGAAAATAATTTAAACCATGGTCAGGTTTGGAGCAACGAAAGATACGAGAGTGTGGAGCACAGGGTGATGGTTAACTCTGAGAAGGAAAGGTTTTCGATTCCGTTCTTCCTCATACCAGCACACCACACGATGGTCAAGCCCTTGGAGGAGCTGACAAATGAGCAGAATCCTGCAAAATATAGAGCATACAACTGGGGCAAATTCTTCACCACCAGAAAGGCCAGTAATTTCAGGAAACTCGACGTCGAAAACATCCAAATTCATCATTTCAGGGTATCTGAATAAGTCAAGACTCGAGACAGAGATGTTTTTCAGCTCATTATCGAGCAATGGTCGCCTTATCTATATATCACTGTAAACACCGTGTTGTACTATGAGGAGCAGATTGCTTTGATCCAGATTAGGTTATAAGTCTGTTGACTATCATGAACTTAGAATAATCATCTGCTCCTAGCAATAATCCATATCAACGATATATATACGTATGTATATATATATACATATATATATACACACATTGTTCAATTGCAGATATATCTTATAATAAAATTGACTATATAATTGAAGAATCTACCATCCTTGCAAACAAAAGATTTACCTCATGATCAATCAAATGGTCACAAACTACCCCACAAAGCTTAGAATAATTGGTCTCGCTGTCTTAATTAGATTGTCACAGGATTTGAGATTGGCAAAATTGTCAACCAAGCGAGGAGAATTTTGCGATAAGTAATTGGTTCATATAGACCCTGAACTCTTTTAAAGGTGACGGTTTGGTGTCTTTTTTTTTTTTTTTTTTCGAGATGACCTTGAACTCTTAAAATGTTGGCCATGATAGTCTTTTCCGTCCAAATCCATTAAGTTTCTAACAAAATCAATCATGTACAATGCATGTGATCAAATTTGAGAAGGCGTTTTCGTAATCTAATAATAATTAATTTAACAAAAACAAAAAGATAATCAAAAAACAAATCCCCCCCCCCTCTATACATTTCTCAAAACCAGATCAGCTTCAGCGGGGGGACCTGAAGGGAGGTAGGGAGGGAGATTTTTTTTTGGGGGGGGGGGTGGGGAAGAGATCCGGAGATAGAGAGAGAAGAGAGAGGAGAGAGAGGACCTTTTAGGATATTGGAGGGTATTTTAGTCATTTTACTATAAAAATTATAAGTTTTGCAAGACTTCGTTAGAAATTTAATGGAATTTAATGGAAAAAACTGAAATGGCCAAGAAAATAGAAATTTAGGGTCATCTAGGCCAAAAAAAAGGGATCAAATCGTCACATTCAAAAGAATTCAGAAAATATTTAGGCCAATTACTCTTTTGCGGTAACGTATGAAAAAATACCCTACCAATAAGATATAGTTTTTAACCGACATCTCACACCCAAATTTTACCATATTTAGACAAACTACGATGGAACTTGACTTTTCATATCCTATCATTATAATTATTTTTAGGATAAATTGCTTGTTTAGTCCCTGAACTTTTAATCTTGTTCAACTTTAGTCCTTTAACTTTTTTTCATAGCTAAAATACCCCTGAACTTTTAAAATGTTGCTACAATAGTCCTTTCCATCTATTTTTGGACGGAATCTGTTAATAATTTGACCAAAAAATGGTGCTAATGACGGATTACATCCCAAAATTAACGGAAATGATTATTGTAGCAACGATTTTAATAGTTTATGGTTATTCCAGTTATAAAAAAAAACATAAAATGCCCCTACTATTAATTTTTAAATAGAATCCGTTAGTAATTTGATCAAAAAGTAATGTTAACTAACAGATTTTGTTCAAAAATTAACATAAAAAACAATTGTAGTAACATTTTGATAATTTATAAATATTCAAGCTACAAAAAAAATTCATATACCAAAAATTATAAATAATTAAAAGTTCACAAACCAAACTCACAATTTACCCTAATTTTTAAATGTGACTAGAGATCATAAAGTAACGTCACTGCTTACAAAATTTATATTAAAAAATTGGGGGTTTTTTCGGAGCTCGGATTATTTTAACCAAATCATTGCATTTATTATAGATAAATACTTTAAAATCTCCCATACTGACGATACCAAATAATTAAATATTTTCAATTTGACTTCAAGCTAGTTAAAAATTACCAGAGTTTTGAAAGATGGAAATACAATTCTGGAGGAAGTTCTGACTTTTGATCCTTTGCATATTCGATAACTCCACCAAAGATCTGAAATCAAATTCAAACAAAGCAAAAATTGAAAAGAAAAAAAATTAAAATTAAAAAACTTTTGTACATTTGAAATTTCTTTTGCCAATATCAAATCCAGAGGAAAAAGAAAGGAAAACACAAGAAAATGAATCGAAGAAAGAATTTACTCTCAATCTCGTTTCTTCTCATTCTTCTCGCCTCGGAGAAATCGGAACCTCCGAAAACGGCGAAGCATTTCGTGCTAGTTCACGGATCATGCCACGGCGGTTGGTCCTGGTACAAGCTCGTGCCGCTGCTGAAATCGGCCGGCCACGCCGTCACCGCGCTCGATTTGGCGGCTTCCGGAGTCGATCTGCGGCGGCCGAAGGAGCTCCGGTCGATCTCCGACTACTTTAGGCCGCTGAGGGAGCTCATGGAGGCTCTTCCGGTGAACTAGAGAGTCTTTCTGGTCGGTCATAGCGTCGATGGATTGGCGATTTCTCAGGCGATGAAGCTTTTCCGGCGAAGGTGTCCGTGGCAGTTTTCGTCACGGCGTCGATGCCTGGACCGGTGCTGAACATTTCCACTCTGAATCGAGAGGTAATTTTTAATTATTAATTTTTTTTTTCCTTTAAGGATGGGTTTTGGAGGGAGGGAAAGGTCAACTGAAAACGGTGATAAAAGCGGGTAAAGCTTCGTAGTTTTTTATTTTATTTTATTTTTATTTTAACTGAGGTGGGAGGGATTCGAATTGTACATATTTATGCTAAGGTAAAAAAATTTTTGGAATGGATATTCTGGTAAACGGCAGTTTTTTAAAACCTTTTTTTTTTTTCTAAGATAAATTTTGTGAATTTTTCTTGAGTTTTATTACTAATGTGGACATGTCTATTGAATTTTGAAACGTTGAAATATTATACTTGCTTAAATTCACCCCCAAACTGCAAGACATGTTCATTTTTTTTAATTATTATTTATTTAAATGAAATAGCAAATGTGACACGTATTAGAAGCACAAATTCACCAATTTCTTTTAATAACTCTTTTACTATTCTAATTGAATCAAGTTATTCAAGTTTCGCGCCCCCCCCCCCCCCCCCCTCGCCCAATACTTCTAAACAAATACTCCAAGGAGATAACATATGTATATATTTTCAAACTCGATGATAGAGAATTTAAACTTTATACCTTTGGACAAAATAAAACGTGGTATTATAGTTATGCTATGTTTGCAATTATAAATAGATAATATATCTAAGTGAGGGTATTTATTAACTCCTAAATATTACACCTACGAACCAAGCGATAACTTGGAAACTCCGTTCAAAAAATAGAACAAGTCAAAGCTCATTAGAGAAATTATATTAGTTCAGGATGCAATAAGTATGTTTTATAGTATGGGAGGACATGTTGATAATAATGATATGATTTCGGAGAAATTCATAAAATTTTTCAAAAAAAAAAAGAAAAAAGAAAAGAGAAAAGAGAAGTGACTAAATTTTTTAAAATAAAAAAGATGGATGTTTTTGATAAAATAATAAATCAAGTTTCTAAAATGATCGATTTGTTATTAATTACACATCAATATATGTTTTTGTCGGTTACTGAATAGGCAATCAACATTCAATAGATATCGATAATTTTTCTTTAAAAAAAATGACTGCCAAAAACTAGCATAGGTTTCTTTGATGTTTATACGAGCTTGTTTGAGATTCCATCTCCAGATGGTATTTTACTGTCTTAACTTTAAAACTCTCAATTCTACAACTCACTTTTTCTTTCATTTTTAAAAAACTTAAATTTTAAAACTCCACAACTTTCATATTTTTAATCAAAATGAGATAATTCTTGTGTCAAAATGCTCATAATGACGGGATGAATGGAACAAGATTCAATTTACATATTTTTTCCGAACACAGTAAATTTTTGCACTTTTTCCGTATCACAATTTTTTTTAATTCATTCTTTAATCAAACACATATTTTTAAACTAACCTTCAAAGTCCCCTAATTTCCTCCAATTAAGGTTCGTTTTCTTTCTTTTTGTTGTAGTCATTCAAAAGGCAAAGTTCTCTTATGGACAATCGTAACACATATGACAATGGTCCAAACAACCCTCCGATTATTTTCACACTGGGCCCACTTTTCCTGGCTTCGAGGGTGTATCAGAAAAGCCCATTGGAGGTATGTGATTGAGAGATCCTCTCAGTCTTAAAGGGTAATTTAGTAAAATTGATTCTTATGTTTGATCCTCTACCATTCCACCCTGTGATATCGTTAGCGTTGAGAAGTTAAAAAATATATATAGATATATATATATAACTAGGACAATTGTAGGCTTTTAATCAAATAATTTTAAAAAGTAACTGAATTTTTCAGTAGGAAAAAAATGATTTACTAAGTAAATCTCCTATTTATAAATTAAATACCATTTATATTGATCAAAATAGTTGATAAGTTCATGTAAATACCATATTTACCGATCCAAATCTTATGTCTAATTTTTAGTGTTTTTTTTTTTTATTAATGGAGTTAGTTTTAAAGAGCCATAAATTAGTTTTTTTTTCTTCTTAATTTAAGAACGAGGGGTTCAAATTCTACATTTTATAATGGAGTTAGTTTTAAAGTTATTATTAGATCATGCTTGCAGAACCGTAACAAATAAGTAATTGACAAGTAAACTTCAACTTCGTTTTGTCTTGATCTATAAAACACCTCATTTTTCACTTTTGCTTCCATGTCAACGTCTCCGTAAACTGCATGACATTTGTTTTGCTGTTATTTATTACTTGTTGGAATTGAACATTGAAACGACTGTCATTTATTTGAAATAACCAATTACTAGGATTGTACACAAGCGACAAGTAATGATTCAAGTTATGAGGAAAAACGACGCCGTTAGCCTTCTATTATCACGACTTGAATTATGATCAAATTGCTATACGTCTTTAATGTTGTTTCTACTTAAACAATGAGCCTAATTACAATGTACCCCAAACTTTTAAACCTAATTTTTGTTTCCCCCTAGATTTTGAGATCATAGCAAATCTAGCCTTTTCGTTAGTTTGTTGCCACAAGTCACCACCTGACAAAAAAGGGATTTTGCGTAGAAGGATACAAAAAGGCAAGGGGGGCACCCGATCACACGATGACAACCACCCCCTTCAAAGTGTGTTTGGATGGAGGGAGAGCGGTGGAGGGAGAGAGATGGAAGGAGAGAACAAAATGTCTTATTCAGTCGGAGGGCGGAGAGGAGGAATGAGCTCTCCTCTTGAGTCCAATGATGGAAAGATTCCTTAAGTCCATCACTTTAAATTTAAAAATACCTATTTAATCTTTCTAATTTATTTATTTTTACTAATAATAAAGAGGCCAACATCATAGTTACCAATAATTATTCATTCATCCTTTTAATTTTCATTCTTATTAAGGATTACTATAATATCTATATCCTTCGTAATTTCCATCCCTCTAACCAAATAGAGTTTAGGTTTTTTTTTTTTTTTTCAATTTTTATGATGCGATCGGCAATTATGTAAATTCAAATTATTAAACTGAAAAAAAGGATAAAATCGAAATTCATATTTATAAATCTCATTATCGAATGAAACATGGTTATTCCTGTTAGATAAAATTTAAATATGGCCCAAGTGGCATATGTGTAAATAATTATCTTTTATTTAATTAAAAGATAATGTGGTTTAATAATTATTATGTGCTAAATTCTTCTTGGTCAATGGAGAGATATTTTCTAATAATTGCACACAATAATGGAATGACTATATAAAAGAATTAATTGGAAACCGATCCTCTCTCTACCTATACATCGATAGTTTATCTCTATCTCAAACGTCTGTCAAACCTAAATTAAAAGGGCTAAGAGAGAGACAGCTAGTATCTTAGAGATTTCTCATGTCTATCAATTCCTCTGAAGGAAACCATCATGGATCGATTTATGTTTTCTCCTAATTATTATATTGTGAAAATCATATTGTTCAGGATCTTGGATATTAAGGCATGATTAAGAAAAACCTAACAATTCCATTTATAAAAGTAACAAAAAGAAAATTTTTATTACCGTTTTTTAACTTTAGGAAAAAAAAAAAAAAAAGAAAGAAATTTAATCATCTAATTTAGAGGTGCATTATTTAATATAATAAAAAAAAAAAAAAAAAAAACCAAAAGTTTAAGGAGAAAGGAAGCAAAATTTTTCCTAAAAAATGAAACACCACAAAGTGGGTTTTCAAAACGACATGTCGCACATTGAAAGAGGAATGGCACGGCTCGGAATCTTTTTTTCACATGTAACACCAAACAGACAAATTTTCAGCTAGTCTCTTATCACAAAAACCATCCGAAACTTCAACATTGGCAATCATCGACTGGACGATGAAAAAGACGCAATACATGACGTATCAAAAAAGGTCCAAGTTCAATGAATCCAAAACTACTCCCACCACAAATTTTATCTCTATATTTGTTTATATAAATAGCCTTAAATTGATAAATGGTGATATTCCCAAACCAAACATCAAACAGAAACAGCCATGGGATCCGAGGTATTAGTTGATGAGGCCTTCATACAAGCCCCCGAGCACAGGCCGAAGCCGACGGTAACCGAAGCCGAGGGCATTCCAACGATAGACCTCTCAAGAGATGAAGAGGAGGTGGTGAGAGAGATAGGCAGTGCGTGCAAGCAATGGGGGTTCTTCCAGGTTATCAACCACGGCGTGCCGGCGGAGGTCCGGCGGAGGATTGATGCGGCGGAGAGGGCGTTCTTCGCGCTGCCGTTGGAGGAGAAGAGGAAGGTGAGGAGGGACGAGACGAAGGTGTTGGGATACTACGACACTGAGCACACCAAGAACGTCAGGGATTGGAAAGAGGTCTTTGATTTCACCTTGGTGGATCCGACCTTTGTTCCGGCGAATCCGGGTTCCGATGATCATGGTGAAGAAGTCAGTACGTGGACTAATCAATGGCCTGAGAACCCTCCTGAGTTGAGGTAATTTTCTATGTTTTTTAATTCTGACGATAGAAGATCGTTATGCTAATTTCACTTTTTTAGGTTGATCGCAAAATTTTTTTATGGTGACTATATAATTTTAATGTAATTGATATGATCATGAGTTTACTATGTTACTTAAGTGGAAGAGCTAAGAATTTAGAGAGGGAAGAAGAACAATATAATATTAATGTGGATATTCAATGTCAAACAACCTAAAATTAAGGGGAATAGATTAAAATATCCTAAACCTTAAAATAAAAAAGATAACCATAATATGATATTATACTGAAACGAAGCTAAATTATCTCCCAATGTAAACCAATTAAGATAAACATGAAATAGAAAAACAGTAAATCTAGGAAATTTGGTGTGGACCTGATCTCATGTGAGAATACCTTGGTCAGGGAGGCATGCGAAGAATATGGTAAGGAGGTGCTAAAACTGTCTCAAAAGTTGATGGAACTTATTGCCCTGAGCTTAGGATTACCAGCAAACAGGTTCAGTAAGTTCTTCAAAGACCAAACCAGCTTCATCAGGCTTAATCACTACCCACCCTGTCCCATCCCTCACCTGGCTCTTGGCGTTGGCCGCCACAAAGATGGCGGTATCTTGACCGTCCTTGCTCAAGATGAAGTTGGAGGACTTGAAGTGAAGCGCAAAACCGATGGGGAGTGGGTTCGTGTCAAACCGACACCAGATGCTTTTATCATCAATGTTGGTGACATAATTCAGGTACTACTGTACAACTTCAATGCTTTCCTGAATTGGTGAATACACGACTGCATAATTTTTATATGTTCTTCGAATTCAGTTCATATTCTGCAATTATTAGGCTCCATATATTAGTCGTTAGGAATTAAAAGCACTAAATTCGATTATCCGATAGCAATAAAAATTTGAGAAGACGAACGAAAATAAACAGAGACGACACACATAGAAGTGAGAGTTGAGTTCACTTTCAGCAGTTGTATGTTTTCACTCTGATAAACAAGAAAATAATTGAAACTATGGTTAGGTTTGGAGCAACGAAAGATACGAAAGTGTGGAGCACAGGGTGATGGTTAACTCTGAGAAGGAAAGGTTTTCGATTCCGTTCTTCTTCATGCCAGCACACTACACGATGGTCAAGCCCTTGGAGGAGCTGACAAACGAGCAGAATCCTGCAAAATATAGAGCATACAACTGGGGCAAATTCTTCACCACCAGAAAGGCCAGTAATTTCAGGAAACTCGACGTCGAAAACATCCAAATTCATCATTTCAGGGTATCTGAATAAGTCAAGACTCGAGACAGAGATGTTTTTCAGCTCATTATCGAGCAATGGTCACCTTATCTGTATATCACTGTAAATACCATGTTGTACTATGAGGAGCAGATTGCTTAGATCCAGATTAGGTTTTGAGTCTGTTGACTATCATGAACTTAGAATAATCATCTGCTCCAAGCAATAATCCATATCAATGATATATATACGTATGTATATATACGTATATATATATGTACATTGTTCAATGGCAGATATATCTTATAATAAAATTGACTATATGGTTGAAGAATATACCATCCTTGCGAACAAAAGATTTACCTCAATCAAATGATCAAAAACTACCCCCACAGAGCTCAGAATAATTGGTCTCACCATCTTAATCAGTTTGTCACAGGATTGGAGATTGGTAAAATTGTCAACCAAACGAGGAGAATTTTGCGATAAGTAATTGGTCGATATAGTCCCTAAACTCTTTTAAAGGGGACGGTTAGGTACTTTTTTTTTATTTTTTTACCGAGATGACCTTGAACTCTTAAAATGTTAGCCATGATAGTCCTTTTCGTCCAAATTCATTAATTTTCTAACAAAATCAATCATGTACAATGCATGTACTTAAATTTGAGAAGGCGTTTTCGTAATCTAATAATAATTGATTTAACAAAAATCAAAAAAAAAAATCAAAAAACAAAATTCCTCCCCTCCCCCCCTCTATACATTTCTCAAAGCCAGATTAGCTTCAGCAGGGGGACCCACAGGGAGAATTGTTGGGGGGGGGGGGGGTGTTGGGGGTGGTGGGTGGGGGGGGAGAAGAAATTTAGAGACAGAGAGAGAGAGAAGAAAGAGGACCTTTTAGGATATTAGAAGGTATTTTTGTCATTTTACTACAAAAAAGATAAGTTTTGCAAGACTTCGTTAGAAATTTATCGGAGTTTGTTAGAAAAAACTGAAATAGCCAAGAAAATAGAAGTTTCCGGTAATTTAAGCAAAAAAAAAAAAGGGTACTAAATCGTCACATTCGAAAGAGTTCAGAAAATATTCAGGCTACTTACTCTTTTACGATAACGTATGAAAAAATACTCTACCAATAAGATACAGTTTTTAACCGATATCTCACACCCGAATTATACCAGATTTAGACAAAGTACGATGGAACTTGACTTTTCATATCCTTTCATTAGAATTATTTTTTAGGGTAAATTGTTATTTTAGTCCCTGAACTTTTAATTTTGTGCAATTTTAGTCCCTTAACTTTTTTTCATAGCTAAAATGTCAATAAACTTTTAAAATGTTGCTATAATAGTTCTTTCCATCAATTTTTGGACAGAATCTGTTAATTTAGTCAAAAAATGGTACTAACGACGGATTACGTCTAAAAATTAACGGAAATGATTATTGTAGCAACGATCTTAATAGTTTATCGTAACTCCAGCTACAAAAAAAAAAAAAAAAAAAAGAACATAGAATGCCCCTATCGTTAATTTTTAAACGAAATCTGTTAATAATTTGATCAAAAAATGATGTTAACTAACAGATTTTATCTAAAAATTAATATAAAGAACTATTGTAATATATTTTAATAATTTAAGAATATTCAAGTTAAAAAAAAGTTTTATGTACTAAAATTATATGAAATTAAAAACTTACAATTTCCCATATTTTTGAAAGTGACTATCATAAAGTAACGTCATTGCTTACAAAATTTATATTAAAAAATTGAGGGTTCTTTCGGTGGTCGGATTATTTTAAGCAAATCATTGCATTTATGATACATAAATACCTTAAAATCTCCTATACTGACGGTACCAAATAATTAAATAATTTCAATTTGACTTGAAGCTAGTAAAAAATTACCAGAGTTTTGAAAGAAGGAAATGACAATTCTGGAGGAAGTTCTGACCTTTGATCCTTTGCATATTCGATAACGCCACCAAAGATCTGAAATCAAATTCAAACAAAGCAAAAATTTTTAAAAAAATTACAATTAAAAAACTTATGTATATTTGAAATTTCTTTTGCCAATATCAAATCCAGAGGAAAAAGAAAGGAAAAACACAAGAAAATGAATCGAAGAAAGAATTCATTCTCAATCTCGTTTCTGATCATTCTTCTCGCCTCGGCGAAATCGGAACTTCCGAAAACGGCCAAGCATTTCGTGCTAGTTCACGGATCGTGCCACGGCGGTTGGTCCTGGTACAAGCTCGTGCCGCTGCTGAAATCGGCCGGCCACGCTGTCACCGCGCTCGATTTGGCGGCTTCCGGAGTCGATCTGCGGCGGCCGAAGGAGCTCCGGTCGATCTCCGACTACTTTAGGCCGCTGAGGGAGCTCATGGAGGCTCTTCCGGTGAACGAGAGAGTCGTTCTGGTTGGTCATAGCCTCGGCGGATTGGCGATTTCTAAGGCGATGGAACTTTTTCCGGCAAAGGTCTCCGTGGCAGTTTTCCTCACGGCGTCGATGCCTGGACCGGCGCTGAACATCTCCACTCTGAATCGAGAGGTAATTTTTAATCATTAATTTTTTTTTTCTTTGAGGATGGGTTTTGGAGGGAGGGAAAAGTCAACTGAAAACGGTGATAAAAGCGGGTAAAGCTTTAGTAGTTTTATTTTATTTTATTTTATTTTATTTTTAACTGAGGTGGGGAGGGATTCGAATCGTAAGTATTTATGTGAAGATTAAATGTAGTTTTAGAGTGGTAAGTTAATTAAAGATAAAATTTTTAAATTAGATTTAATTTTTTAAAAATTAAATAAATTTTATTGATTTAAAAAAATAAAAATAAAAAATATACGGTTTAATTTGAAATAAATTCAAATATCAAATGAAGCAATAGTATTACATAAAAAATTTTTGGAAAGGATATTCTGGTAAACGGCCGTTTTTTAAAACTTTTTTTTAAAGATAAATTTTGTGAATTTTTCTTGAGTTTTATTACTTATGTTAACATGTGTATTGAATTTTGAAACGTCGAAAGATTATGCTTATATTCACCCCCAAACTGCAAGACATGTTCATTTTTTTTTTTTTTAATGAAATAGTATATGTGACACGTATTAAAGGCACAAATTCATCAAAGTCTTTTAATAACTCTTTCACTATTCTAATTGAATCAAGTTTCGCTCTCAACTTTTTTCCCCTTCTTTTCTTGCTTCTAAACAAGTAATCCAAAGAGGTAATATATATATATATATATATATTTCAAACTTGATGATAAGGAATTTGAATTATACATCTTTAGACGTAATAAGATATAGTGTTATCGTTATACTATATCTGTAACTATAAGGAGATAATATATCTAAGTTATGGCATTTATTAACTCCTAAAAATTACACCTAGGAACCAAGCCATGACTTAGCAACTCCATTCAAAAAATAGAACGTGTCAAAGCTCATTAGAGAAATTATAATAGTCCAGGGATGCAATATGTATGTTTTATAGTTTGGGAGAACATATTGACAGTAATGATATGATTTTGGGGAAATTTGTAAAATTTTTCAAAAAAAAAAAAGAAAAAGAAAAGAAGTGGCTAAATTTTTTAAAAAATAAAAAAGATGGTTGTTTTTTTATAAAATAATAAATCAAGTTTCTAAAATGATCAATTTGTTATTAATTACATATCAATATATATTTTTATTGGTTACTGAGTAGGTCAATCAACATTTTAATAGATACCGATCAATTTTCTTTAAAAAAAAAAAAAAAAATGACTGCCATGAACTAGCATAGGTTTCTTTGATGTTTATAAGAGCTCATTTGGGGGTCTCATTTCCATATGGTATTTTACTATCTTAACTTTAAAACTCCCAAATTTACAACTCACTTTCTCTTTTTTTTCATTTTCAAAAAGCTCAAACTTTAAAAGTCTACAACTTTCATATTTCCTATCAAAATAAGATGATTCTTGTGTCAAAATGCTCATAACGACGGAACGAACAAAACAATATTTATTTTGCATTTTTTTTCCAAATATAGTAAATTTTTTTACTTTTTTCATACCACAATTCATTTTTAATTTATATTTTTATCAAACACATATTTTTAAACTAATCTTCAAAACTTTGTCTTCGAAAGTCCCCTAATTTCCTCCAATTGAGGTTCGTTTTCTTTCTTTTGTTGTAGTTATTCGAAAGGCAAACTTCTCTGATGGATAGCCGTTACACATATGACAATGGCCCAAACAACCCTCCGACTACTTTCACATTCGGCCCACTTTTCTTGGCATCGAGGGTGTATCAGAAAAGCCCATTGGAGGTACGTGAATGAAAGATCTTCCTCTCACTCTCAAAGGATGATTTAGTAAAATTGATTCTTATGTTTGAACCTCTGCCATTCCACCTGTGATATCGTTGGCGCTTGTCTAGAGGAAGTTAAAATATATATAGATATATATAGGAGAGGCTGCGGTAGAGTCTCTCCTATTGTAACTACCGATATAGCTCTTTTTTGAACCATCAAGATTTAATCGAACGGTTGATATATTGTTGGTGTATTATAATTACCATACACATTACCTCATCTTATCCATTCCCATCCCAATCTTTTTCGTCGCCAGTGACCTCCCCGCCGTTGACGGCGACCTGCGCCCCATTACTGGCGACCCCCCGACGTCGGCGACCACACCCCTAGCCCCTCCACCCCATCCCTAGCAAACCCCCTTGGCCCCCACTCCCACCCTAGGTCCCCCCTCCCCCGGCCCCCCTAACCCCCAACTCCCCGGCACCCCCCTCTCCCCCTCCAACCCGACGCCCCCCCCCACCCAGGCCTTCTCGGCCCCCCTCTTTCTCTCTCTTCTCTAGCTGGGGGAAGTCAGTCGTGTCGGGGGTGTGGGGGGGGGGGCGTGAAGGGAAGAGAAAGGAAAAAAGAGAGAGGGGGTAGGGGGGTCCCCGTCGAGGGGGCACCGAGGTGGGCTGGGGGTCTCGGGGGAGG
>JAFMPE010020551.1:825-16705 GCA_024759925.1 Ficus religiosa | reverse complement strand
TATGTTATGTTTATGAAACAAGTATGGTATGAATTATGATATGTCATTGTTATGGCACAAAAAGAGTATGATATGTTCTATGAGTTGTGTGACAATATGATGTATGTCCACTTATGCAAATAAGATTAAGGTTAAGAGTATGACGAAAAGATAAGTATGAATGAAATTAGTTGTCTGGCGACAAGTCGCCTGTGTCGTGCCCCCCGTCCGAGGTCAGGTTGTGCTATGGTAAGGGTAAGTCCATGGTTGCGCGCCGGGTACGTACACTTAAGATAAGGGCCCATAAGAAGGATAAGTCAAGATAAGATATGTAGAAATTTATGCAAGAATAAGTAAGCATAAATGAGCATAAATGGCACGTGTAAGTTTAAGAAGAGTATGTTATGATTATGCTATGTTAAGTAGTGCTATGTGTATGCCATGTTATGTAAGGTTGTGCTAAGGTATGTAAATGTTATTGTATGCATTGCGGTTTAGTAGTTGTACTTGCTGAGCGAAAGCTCATTGTCTTAAGTCTGTGCTGTAGGTAAGCAGCCTGCTGGAAAGTATTGATGCAAGATGGTGCAGCGTGGCGGGGCGAGCTGTGAAATGTGGGAACATATGCCGCTACGCGATTTGTTAACTTTATGTTTATCCTTATGTTTAATTATATCCGCAAATGAACAACTTCAACATTAGTAGTATTATATGTGTGTTTAGTACACTCTAAAAAAAAAAAAATTTTCCGCTGTGTATGACAATCAAGTATGTATGTATGCATGTATGTATTTATGTACGTATGGTAACGGCCTGTGCTAGGCGGGTCGTTACAATTTTTGAACTATTGATTAATCAACTATTGCAGGGATATGTAGTTACCATTGTTGCAAACTTTGCTTGAAATTCAAACTCATGCTAGTAATGTGATCAAATCAATAGTTGAGAAAGAATTAATTTCTGTTGAATTTTCTATTACAGAAGATATATAATTGTAGTGAGTTTGTTTAATGTAGAATCTTGTAACTACTGCTATATTTCTAGTGATCGTGAGAATAACTCAACCTATCTGTTAAGCTAATTTAGGGCTTCAGAATTGTAGAAATAATGTTTGGTCTGATACTATTCATAATGTTTTTCTCTCTTCTTGTATTGGCTGATATAAACCTATCTCGTAATCTATGAAATACTTTTTCCCTCGGGAAAAAAAGAGAAAAATTTCTGGGTTTGTATAACTTGTAGTCTTGTCACTTATATATGAAATGCTTATATAAATGCTAGAGGAACTGACATATCTACATTCTTTCTTATTAACGGATAATTATATTAACTAAGAAATATATATTTAACTATGAAATTTTAATTACTGCGAAAGAAACATCGAAAGAAAATTACATGCTCTCACAAGTGCATAATGAAATTTATAAAAAAAAAAATATATATATATATATAACTACCAAATTATATAGTAAAGGATGAAATAGTTGTTTCACAAATAAATTATATTATTTTCTTTTCCTTGCATCTTTATATCGAAAAATAGAGATGATTTTTGGTTTCATCTTGACATACCAAACATAGTTAATATGCGTCCTTAAATACTAGAATCAAATCAATCTAAGTAGCTCAACACCCAATACCGTCGAAAGGAAGATGTGTTCGATGTGTTGTATCACAACTTTTGAAGCTGCAATATATTTTTCAAATGGCTCCCTCATAGAATTACCTACAATGGACGAAATAAAACTGATTAAATGGATATAAGGATATAATAATTTGTTCTTTAACAAAGCCAATTTGGAAAAAGGCGGATTGCAAATTTCTTATACATACATAAAACATAATCACTTTCTTTTCTCTTAACTTCAAAACCCTAAAATCTTTCATCATTTTCTTTTCTCATACAATTCTTTGGACAATGAATGTGTTTTTATAAGTTAAATATGATTTAACACCCATTTGGGTTCACTACCCCAAAAGTATTTTCCAAATGTTTTTTTTTTTGTCATTTTCCTCCAATTTTATTATTTACTTTTTCAAACATTTTCAAAAAAACTTAAACTAAAAGTCCATAATTTTGTCATTCAAGTCAAAATGAGATTATTGTTTTTTCTTTTTAAATTTCATAAAATTTAGAGAGAAATGAATAAGATCCATATTGCCTTTTTTTTTTTTTTTTTCCCAAGTATATTTCAAGTTTTTAGACTCTTTACTCTAAACAGTTTATTTTCACTAAAAACACATTTTTAAAGCTCAAGTCATCTCCAACCTCCAAAACATTGTCTCCGTACATTTCTCCAACCTCTAAAACACTGTCTCCACACATTGCCCCAAACAAGCTCGTAGCATTGTAAGCAAGTTCATGAAAATTACGCACATGTTTTAAAAAGTGCTTATGAAATCCCGAGTACCATCTGAGCATTCAATCCAACTCAATAAATTTTGGATTGGATGGTAGATTAAAGTAGACTAGAATTGGTTGGGTTTCACAAGATTTCTCCATATGATTGGGCAAGACAAGGGATGGTAGAGAAAATCGGATAAATTATATACCTTCAATGCACACCTTTAAGTTTCTTGTCCCAACTTAAATCTAGTTCTAAATTTTACCATTAGACAAATTTTCTTATTTTGACCTGTCTTTGAAAGGACTATAGTACCCTTTAAACCCTACTCCTCTCTCATTGTTATTCTCTCTATTTCTTCTCTCCCACCTCCCCTTCCTTTCTCCTCTCTCAGCCCTATCACCCCCCCCCCCCCCATCTCTCTCGATCCCCTCTCTCTCTTCTCTGTTTTCTCTCTACCACTCTCTTTCTATCTCCCTCTTTCTTTGCGACAAGCCCGTCTTCATTTTCCCTATTACTGTTATTATTATTGTTCTCCAAATGCAAAAAAAATGTGTAACATGCATCCTTTGCAAAAAAAAAAAATAAATAAATAAAAATAAAAATAATAAAATAATAATAATAATAAAATAATAAAATAATAAAATAATAAAATAATTTTTTTTTTTTTTTTTTGGCACTTAGATAATACACACACACACACACGCACACACACAGTAAAAGGCCTTAATATCGGTTAGTACACTCACCATCTTCATTTAGCACATCCAAAAATCTTGACTTGGTCGGAAGATAATACTTCATAAAAGTATTGATAGCTTTCTTAACAGTGTATATGTGGTATGCTCCGAACACTTGATTATAGGCTATGGTCATTGGATCAACAATAGAGTCCGATCCCCTGTCAAAAATATTCGTTTATAAGTACTAAAGGGATTTTTCTACCATTTTTTTTAATTTTTTGCTTAATTAAAAAAGATATCATTGTTATTTTCACACCCCCAGACTAGTGCCATTCTCAAAATCTATTAGCACCGCAGGTGTAATCGAAAAGGAATCTGATGATGCTTTCTCACATAATTATATCGTGGTAGTCCAAAATCACAAAATCTTTTAGTCCAATTTTTGTAGGCCATTAGAGACGATGGTTGTAGTCTCACAATAAACAAAATGATATTCTATCCCTAAATGCTAGATAACATGTCTTTGTAGGTCATCCTTTTACCGAGCTATGTCATGGTGATATATTCCTTAATAGATATAAAATTAATATATATATATATATATATCACATGTACATGCTTAATTAGAAGAGAATAAACTGATTCAACAAATTTCAATATAGATGAAGAGCAGTACTTACTCGTTTGCTAGGACTTGTTCAAAGAATATCAAATGCATTTCAATTCGGCGCTTCAAGCGAATAACATTTCTGGAAGCACTTTCGGAAATCTTTGCTGACCCTTGTGCACTTTCTCGCTCGAATAGAGCCCTTACCGTCTCATCGTGTCTAGCTCCTTGCTCTACTTTATTGACCTTGGCGCAAAGCAAAAAGAATTACGTTTAATTTTATCCATTGAAAAATAAAACATGTCCTAATAGAAAAAGAAATTAATGTTATGTTTCCCAAAACCATGCTTCTTGATTTATCATATGGGTATTCGCATTTATCTTATGTTTGGTAAGAATGGTAGATACTATAAATGAAATTAAAGGAAAAAAAAAAAAAAAAAGTTAAGTACCTAAGACGGAAGAAATAAAAAGGAAGAATAAAGACTTTATCTCTTGTTTTGTAAAGAGAAAGAAAATACTTAGTATCATATTAAATCACTTACATAAATAAAAAAAGTGATAACTAAAGATCAGAATAGTTAATATATATTGTCAAACTTTTCTCTCAATTTTCCTGTCTAAAACGAGAAGGATTAAAATATAATTGGTCTATAGATTTACAAGTTCCTTCTTTTACAATTTTCAATTTACCAAGGAACCGAAAATATATTATGATGACAAACGATAGCTATAGTATTGGAAATGATATCATACATTGGAACACAGTAGTGTAAGATGTCAAATATGTCATTACTTATTAGCACAGCTTTTTTTGTGATAAAATATATATAATTTATATTAGAATTATCATTTTAGTTGGTATTTAGAAAAAGAGAAAGAAAACCTTTGGAGAAATTATGCAGTAAACCAGGTGTACCACGTTATCGTGCTTACATGATACACCTGTCAAATTAAGAGATAACATTTGGATATTTTATCCATGTCATCTTTTTCTTTTAGGTTTCTCTTTCCAAATGTATATTTCCTTAATTATTGAATCAAAATCACCACAAAAATCTCACCTAAATCTCTTATAAAAATCAATTACCTTTTAAATAAAAATCAACTTTTATTTTCAAAAATTATTTTCATTTATTTAAATTTCTTTAAAATAGAAACTGGCATTGCAATTTTTTGAAGTTCTTTCTATAAACGAAAACTTCATAATCCCCTAAAAAAAAATCATAAGAAAACTTCCTCATAAATTAAAAATCAAGAAACTGGCATTGCAATTTTTAAATCTTTCTATAAAGGAAAACTTCATAATCCCCACCAAAAAAAAAATAAAAAATAAAAAATTTGAGCAATTTGTTAAGATTTTGTCGTGTTGAGATAGATAGATATATTTATATATATATATATATGAGGGTTATTTTTTTTATATCTTGAATTTAGTTTATTTTTTATGTGAAAGTTTTCCTCATTCCATACAGTGAAGTTTTTATTTATATTATGGGAAACAAAACACATAGCAAGGTTTTATTATTATTCTTTTTTATAATCGTAAGGTGGTTTCAATCTTAAGAAATTTAAATACATTAAAATAATTTTTCAAAATAAACGATAATTTTTGTTTTGAAAGTAATTAATAGAATAAAAAGGATTTAGGTGAGATTTTTTTGTGGTGATTTTGATTCAATAATTAAGGAAATATACATTAGGAGATAGAAACCTAAAATTAAAAGATGACATGGATTAAAATACCCAAATGTTAACTCTTAATATACCAAATGTACTTCATAAGCACCATGATATGATAAATCTGATCTATTGAATAATTTCTCAAAACGTTGTTCCTTGTTCCTGTGTAGCTAATCTATTTTCTCAAACCACGTAGCATGGTATGAGATGGGATTTTAATCTTTTTAACAAATTTTAATAATTTAATATGCGGCAACATTTTGAATAATAAATTAGAGGTAAAATCATGGTACGAGATGGGATTTTCTATTGAGTTTTTTCATATGCTCTTTATTTAATATGTATAATATATGCATACATACACATTCACATGCGCAACAGTTCAATCGCTCAAATCAAATGAACCCAAATTAACGAGCAACTATATACTCATGAACAACGTAAAACACAAATAAACATGCGGACAGAAATATACATATTCATCCTATTGAATATAACGATCATAAAATAGAAAAAGGAATGAAACACGTGTGTGAATAGTACGTACTAGGAATATGGGTACCTTTTCAGTGAGTTCCATTTTCCAAAACTGAAATAGCATTCCGAAATGGGTTGTGGGAAACAGACGACAGGCATAAACTAACTGGCTGATCTTGATGTGAGGATTTTCGGAGTTGGCAGAGTCGGCCAATCTTTGAATTGCGTCAGCCAACTTCCTCAACGGATGGTTAGGGAAAACGGATTCTTCAGTTGCATCTGCCATTATCGGAAGATAGCAAGCTGGGCTAGTTGTACTTGACCAGATGTGTTTTGCGTGCATACATGTATATGTGTGTGTGTATATATATACACATAGAGCAAGCTAGGCTAGTTGTACTTGACCAGATGTGTTTTGCGTGCATACATATATATGTATATATATATATAGCTACAATTATGTATAGAAAGCACAATTATTTTCACTGTGCAAATCATTTTCGTCCAAAATAGTTAATTTTGGATGAAAATGTTTTATATTTGCTTTTTAGTCTTTCAATTTTTTTTTTTTATCTTGGCCCAATTTTTTTATTTTTAAAATTTAGTCCTTTTTTTGTATTGGTCTTTTTTTTTTTTTCATTTAAATCCTTTATCATTTTTTTGTATTTCTTCCATGCGTCTTTTTTGTTTTATTTTTAGGTCCTTTGTTTCCGTTTTCTTTTTTTTTTTATTTTATTTAATTTTGGTCTATTTTTTTAAATTATTATTTTGAATTTTCCATATGTAGAAAAAAAAATTTATATACATCTAATATGTGCATAACACATACTTTAGACTAGTATGTTTATATGTACATGTATGTATATTTGCGTGTGTGTGTGTCATGAGTCAGACCATGTAGAAACAAGAAATATAGAAAACTAAACTGCTTTCACTTTGCGTGTGTGTGTCTCATTAATGCAGCTAATAGGAAATAGGCACGAACCTTGCTTTCACTTTGCACCTCTGATGGGGCCAATAAAGCTAGCCACTGCTTTTACACTTACCTCTTATTTTCACTCAAACTAAATTATACCTTTTCATATCAATTTTTATCTTTCTGAAAAGTCAACAAAGTTTATAACTATTTTTTAAAAAATTAACTCAACTCAAATTTAAAAATTTCATTTCATCTCAAACTCAACTTATTACTGGCCGAGTCAATCCGCATCATTTTAGAGCTCGTTAGTTTTAGTGTGAAACCGAAGATAAAGGGGGGCAATATGTCACTACAGGAACATGACTTTGAAGAAATGATTAGGCTCCATTTTCAAAGAATCTAGACGCATGTCAAGTACACCAATACTGAGTCATTACTTTCATATTGTTCCACTTGACAAGCCAATACTGGCCAATTTTTTTTTTTATTTTTACAATTTAGTCCTTTTTTTTTTTGTATTGGTCTTTTTTTTTTTTTTTCATTTTAATCCTTTTATCATTTTTATGTATTTCTTTCATGCGTCTTTTTTGTTTTATTTTTAGGCCCTTTATTTCTTTTTTTTTTTTTTTTGATTTTGGTCTATTTTTTTAAATTATTATTTTGAATTTTTCATATGTAGATAAAAATTTTTAAATGCATCTAATATGTGCATAATGCATATTTTAGACTAGTATGTATATAAGTACATGTATGTGTATTTGCGTATGTGTCACCTGTCAGACCACATAGAAATAAGAAATATAGAAAACTAGCTCATCAGTACAGCGAATAGGAAATAGGCAAGTACCTCGCTTTCACTTTGCACCTCTGATGGAGTCAATAAAGCTAGATGCTGCTTTTACACTTAGACTTATGGAGTGGACTGGTCGAGTCAATCCGCATCATTTTAAAGCTCATTAGTTTTAGCGTGAAACCGAAGATAAAGGAACATGACTTTGAAGAAATAATTAGGCTCCATGTTCAAAGAATCAAGATGCATGTCAATTACACCAAGAATTAGGAAGGAAAGACCAAGGAGAAGGACAAATAGACCAGTCTTCCCAAGTGGGTGATCGTAAATATTTTATAGGGACACGCAAGAAAACGTGTTCTCAATGAGTGGAGTACACATCCAAATTTGTTAATTCTACAATCATTTGAATTACTATAGTTAAAAACTAACAGAGCGTGATACAAAAATTAAATCAAGAAAAATATACTGATTTAAAATCACAAACCAAGTTCTAGGATTGCACTTTTACCCAATTATTCTCATTTGAATTAATAATTTTACTTTCTAATTGAATAACTCACAAAATGGGGCTTTAGTCGTCACAAAAAACAGGCATGTTGTTGCAGATAAAGTAATTACGACGACATGTCTTTACTTCAATGTCGTCGTAAAAGACTAGTCACAAATTAGTTGTTGCAATTGGTTCGATGAATTTTCTATGTGGGTGACATGGAATTTATTATTTGCGTGCGATGCTAATTTTGAATATGTAGTCGCAATTGGGTGGTTCATGATGACGTCGTGTCATGGTTTTGTGATGACAAGTCATCGCAATTAGGTGGTGGCAGTCCATGTATACCGTCTGATGGCCCAATTGTAGGCAAGAAACTTCACTCCGTTCACCACATAACCAGAATATGATCGAAAAGAGAAGTTAAAACGGACGAAAGGAAAACCAATTGATTAGTCACCTCTAGTTCATTATGCTCTCGAAGACTATAGATCTCTCAAAAGTAAAATTACTGAATTGTTAGAAGTGAGATCATTAATAATTAGTATGTTATCCTAGTATCTTATATAAATTGAAAATTATAGTGCAATGTATTGTGAAACCAAATTGGGAAATCGCTTCTTGAATTTTGTTCAAGGGTTCAGTTCGACCACTATCCTCCAACTTCTTCATTTTGTCCCTGTTAATTAAGGAAGTTAAGTGAGTGATGCAATGGATAATATCAAATATACAAATTAATTTAGAGTAATACTTAATATATTTTGTATTAAATAGCTGTATAATATTTCTTCATACGTCTCTAGAGATATGATGGGGTTATCTTGTTACAGATTTTGTAAATAGCCGAACTTTGTTTGTTTCTTGGTAGAAATGTATTCTTTTTACCCTTTGACATTTTTCCCACAGGGTTTTGGTCAAACAGTTTTTAATAAGGCATATTTGATATTACATTTCTAGATACGAGTTTCGACTTCATTATTTGAAATTGATCTCCGGTTATGGGGGGTTTTATTATTGTTTTTTTTATTGTCCTTCATAAGGTTGTTTTTATTTTCCCTTGCCTTTTTTTCTTCTAAACATTCTTGTATTTTACTTTTTTCATTAATAAAAAGTGGAACAGGTAAGGGATGAGGGTGCTAAGGATGTGCCGACATAGTCAGGATGTCTGATTGCATCTCTTGATATTTGTTATCATCATTTAGAAAAAAGAAAAACAAAAAAGAAAAAAAAAAGAAAAAAAAGAACAGTTGTACAATATGTACGCTCATGGTTGTCTAATATCATTAACTCAACATTAGAAATAGCAAACAATATAGGCAAACACAAACATTTTACAAAGAATTCCCAAATTAACATTCATATACCCACATATCCTAAAATCAAAATATGAATAAACACCATAATTATAACCATCACAAATACGAAAACAAAAAACAATCTCTGATCATAATTAATAAAGCCTAAACTTTTTAGAGGAAAATTACACAAAACAATAAAATCAACCTATTTCTATGTTCATCCAAGTGACAAAATAATTCCATTAATCAATTACAATCCCGTACATATTTCACATTCACAAAACATTATTATAGATCATAAAGATAAAATAAAAAACAACTCACAATCCCAAAGTACTCACAAAACAAGGTTTGGAGGAGTGGGAAACGAGTTGCAAGGCGGCAGTGGCAGCTACCGGTGTTAAGCGGAAAAAGAGGACGAAAGTTGGGTTTCGGAGTTTTAACAAAAAAAATTGGGAAAAAACTAAGAGTATAAACAAAACTTAGTACAAACAAAACTTAGTAAGTGTTATGGTTAATAGGAAGTTGTTTTTTGTTGGGAGGGGGGGCCGGCAATGTGATGTGGGGGTGGTCGTTGATTTTTGGGTGTTTTGGATGAAATAGCGATGAGGAGGTCGGAGAGAGGAAGAGAATCTGAGAGGAAGAGAGAAGTTGCAGGAAAAAAATACGGAATAGATGGATCTGCATGGGTTTTTACACAAACCCTTTAGCAAAGACTTTTTTCATCGCCAAAACCCCGAAACCCCCACACCAGCCCCCCGCCCTCCCCCCTCTCCAATGTTGTTTCTACAGACCGATTAATATGACGCCGTTTTTACAGTTCATTATGGAAGATTCTCATATCATAATTAGTAAGGACATGTTGCCGCTAAAAAGAGGCTCGAATTTTTCACGAAAATTAAAAAACTGCGATTAATTGCTGCTTTTAAATTGAGGATTAACGAAATGGGTTAGAAAATATCTCCGACCACACGAAAACATACACGTGTGCCAACTTGTAATCAGGTGGGAATTAAACTTTTTAGTGATGACATAGGTTTGCTTTTGGTGTGATTAAACATTTTTTGTAGGTAACTTATAGCGACGGCATTGCTATCACAAATACCCAATATCTGGCGACAATCGCAACCCGTAGTGAATTATTTTCCCACAAAGGGGAAATAGCAACAATGTGTTGTTCCTAAAAATAGGATATTTAGTGACAACAATCGTCACTGTAAACTATTAGCGATGACATGTCACTTAATACAAACAAATAGATTTAGCGGGGGTCTGTCGTCATTATTAAGTGATATTGTAATGATGACTAATGTGGTTACTAGAGCTGTCGTCTTTATATAGGTTTTTTGTGGTAGTTGTTTCAATTAATTGAAGTATTAGTCGAATGCACTAATTTACATAATGGCCTCATTTTGTTAAAAACACAAATCTATTTTGCGACAAACAGGAAGCAGGGTCATGTACAATAACAGCTTCCTTAATTTATTTATTCATTTTTTTTTTTTTGGGTTTACATCTTCTTGTGTTTTTCTTTCCTATTTTTTATGGGGACATAGACAATAACAGTAGTTTCTTTTATGTATTTATTTATTTATTGTTTTACATCTTCTTGTGTTTCTTTCCTTTTTTTTTTTTTAAAACTCCCTAATTATTTTTCTTCTATTTTACTTTTACTATAAAACAATTTTTTCCTCTTGAACCCAATTTAGTAGCCTAGCTGATTAAAGGATGACTTGGTTTTTTTACATTGATAGTTTAACCAAAACTGAGAGAGGGGGGGGGGGGGGGGTGGTTACAGGTATAGGCTAATAGTAATTCTACATCTAACTTTACCATAAGATGCAGAAATTGCTTTAGTTTGAATCGCCGGTTGGAGTTAAAAATTTTAAATTGAAGTTGGTTGACTTATGAAAAACTAGTTATAATTTTTATTGAATTTTCAAAAAAAGAAAAAAATCCAGCAAAAAAAAAATATACAGTTTAGTTGAAGTTAAGTTAAAACACCAAACAAGCCAATCGAATTCCCCCACTCACAAAAAATAAAATAAATAAATAAGAGTTAGGGGAATCCTTTTGTGTTAAGAAAAAACTAGGGGTAAGTTTGACTTTTTGAAATACCTAGGGATAAATGTGGTATTTAGTGAAAACTAATGGATTTTTTAAAATTCTCTCTTAAATATATGAGCAACAAGATTATATCCAGCTTTCAGTGACAGATAAAAGTTGTTGTATCCATGTCAGTTTGTTGTAATCTCATAGATCTTTGGTTATCAGACATGATTAGTTTTTTTTTTTTTAATTATATATATATATATATTTTATCATAATCAGAGATGATTAGTTGTTAAAAAGATACTCACAATGTCATATCTTTAAAATTGGGCACAATAGAATTTGTCCTAAATGCCTTTTTTTTTTTTTTCTTTTTCTCTACATATCTCGCTATTTAAGGGTGGCTGACATCACAAAGCTACATTGCCAGCTCAAAAGTCTTCAACGCCACATAAGGGAAATGGAGATCAACTGCATGGATCTTGGCTCTGATTGCATGATGAAAAGTTGTCCCAACAAATTAGGGACGGTTTTTCAATCGGTTTTTTGCACCAAATTTTTGCGATATCTGTCAGAGATATAGTGACAAAGAAAAGTGAAAAGGAAATAGTTCTTCCTCAAATAACTTTCTAACAAATTATCCATTCGGTATCGCAAGAAATCTTCCTTATCTTTTTCCAAAATTTAAAAATAAGAATAACCAACGCCATTCTATAATGTTGTGCATCTCAAAGGAGTACACATACAATGAACATCATTAATTATATGTAAGAAATTCGATCGATATAATTCATCGAGGTCCTTGAAAGATAAATGGAGGGCCCTATTCCATCTTTAAATTCCATGACCAATTTCCAAAGAGAGCCTTATAGAACAAGAAACCGACCGAATTCAGACACCCAAAAATCCACCTTTCCACCAAAGTAAGTGTTGGAACTTTCCACATTGTCTTTTCTCAAAGCAAACCAAACATGCCATCTTCTGACCATCCTTTTCTTATTTTCTTAAAGGAAAAAAAAAAAAAAAAAACAAACAAAATAATATTAAAATTATCGTTAAGGAATCGTTTGTTAAAGTAGTTCCTTTATTCTCGTTGATGAGCCACGGATGACTCAGGCAATGAAAAGCTAATTATTCTCCAACTACATGTATGCCTCTATAAGTAAGCCTCTTGACCAATAACTCAATTACCATATCCAACTCAATAGCTAGTTTCTTCTTTATTCGAAGAACAAGCTGCTCCAACAAGTGCTATAATCAACTTTCTTTCGTGTCTCGTCGACAATGAAAACATCAATTCAGGGACATTTTATTGGAGTTCCAATTAGCTCAATTGCTTATCCATTAGATCAGAGGTCTCCAAAGGCACTTCTTACAGATACTACTACACGATACCCCAACGATGGTCAGTATGCGGAAGATAGATCTTCCGCTTTGAAAAGAGGTAAATCTCTCTCTCTCTCCCTCTCTCTCTGTGCAGATGACTAAGAGGTATTCTGATAAACTTTATTTATTTATATTGTTGAAAATGCAGTGAGACTAGGGGCTAAGATCACTGAAACTGTGAAAGGAAAGCTGCGATTGGGAGCTCGGATTCTTCAAGTTGGTGGAATAGAGAAAATCTTTAAGCAATTATTCAGTCTCACAGAAGGAGAGAAACTGTTAAAAGCTTCTCAATGCTATTTGTCAACTACAGCTGGTCCGCTAGCTGGCCTTCTCTTCATATCCTCGGAGAAGATCTCCTTCTGCAGCCAAAAAGCGATCAAATTTTATTCCCCTAATGGAGAACTAGTTAGAGTCCGTTATAAGGTAAAATTCACACATATTGTAACTTCTAACGTTGACTTCTTTCTCTTTTTCTTCCTATATATGGTGCTAATAAATTTTCTGATCTTGCCATCCTGTAGGTTGTGATCCCAGTAAACAAGATAAAAAGAGTGAACCAAAGTGTAAATGTACAGAAACCATCACAAAAGTACATAGAAATAGTAACGGTCGATGACTTCGACTTCTGGTTTATGGGTTTCTTGAATTACAAGAAAACTTTCAAGTATCTCCAACAGGCAGTTTCTCAAGCTTAGAGAAAGTCGCATCTTTGAACCTCACCAAGAGAAATGTTGAAAGCAGAGTAGCCTATTTCATGCAGTTCCGCTTAAACGTATATAATATGTGACACTGGTAGATCGGCTTGCTACCATTACATTTTGTACAAATAATAAGAAATTTTGTTTCAAGATTCTCCCATTAACTTTACTGTTGTTGTTCAAGTCTTCCCTTTTTTTTTTTTTTTTTTTTTCTGCTATGTGTTACAAAGGATTAATACATGCTTTTTGAGGACAATATCTACCATATTATTGGCCCCACTGGTGCCAACATTGAAGACCGTAAGCACAGGATGTTGATCACTTGAGACGAGTAACAAACTTTAAGTAACCATTTTATATTTTGAACAAGTAAATTAAGAGTTATAGTAGTCATTGGCAGATGATTACTATGACCTCTCTACAAAGCAACTCTAAATTAGGTAACGTTAATCGGTAATTTTCTATAATTGGGTATTAAGCACCGATGCCCCATAAACTTATTATTCTTTGGCAACTTGGCCCCCAATCTTTTAGCTTTGGAAATTTACCCCCTGAACTTGCTAAATTGTTGCATTATACCCCTTTTAGTTAATTCTACACTAAATTAAAGATTTTAAATTAGAAGATTTGTATTAGGGTTTCTATTATATTTGAACATTTTTAATTGACAATGAGTTTTCCAGTCTTCACATGAGATGTACATGGGTTACATAGGTTTTTCATAATCAATTTAACAAGTTCAAGGGGAAAATTGCCAAAATTAGAAGTTTGAGGGGTAAGTTATCAGAAAATGACAAGTTTGGGGGACATCAATGCTCATTAACCCATCATCAGGTTCTAGAATCAGTCAAATTCTAGAATCAGTAGCGATTCTGGGTTGGGATCGGTGATCGGGTTTTGGCACTGACATCAGGGGCTTGGGTCAGGGTTTTGATATGGGTCGAGATCAAGGTCGAAATTGGGTTGGGGTTGGTAACGGGTTTCAAACTAGGGGATCAAGTTGAATTTTGGAATCATGGTAGTGATCTGAGGTTCAATCAGGTTTTGGGACCAAGGTTGAGGTTTGTGTTGGAATACAGGGTTGGGATAAGGTTTCAAGATCATGAGTTGGGTTTAGGGGTGTCTGTAATAACTAAATTTTTCTTCAATACGATTTCTTGTATGAAATTTTAAGTTGAACCATGAAGGTATTTATGTATAATCCTGAATTGGATTTTCATTTAACTTTATGAGCTCTTATGACCTTATAAGACTCAATTATGAATTACTTAGTTAAACAAATAACCTTTTTGGTTGAAAAAAAAAATGAAAAATGAGAAAAAAATCCATGATTTTAAGAAAGTCAAAGTTTGACCAAGAAAGTCAAAGTTTGACTAAGAAAGTCAAAGTTGACCAAAAAAGTCAAAGGTTGACTAAAAATGGTCAAAGGTTTGACTAAACAGATATATGATAAGCAGTATGGGATGTTATTGCAAGAGCTGTAAGTATGATCTAGATGGTTTATATAAGGATTAAAACCATTATAGAAAGGTCAAGCACATTAAATAGAATTAATTGGGCCATAAAGTTATAAATAAAAAGAAGAATTTTACATACAGTCCTATATTACACAGATAAATTTTGGACTACATTGGAACATAGCAGTATTGTGTATTGGTAAGCACAATACTAGAAAGTATCTTTGTTGGTTTCATAATGGACTGTGTTTTAAAGAATTAAGGCAAACAAGCCTTAACTTGGGATTACCTCATCAAAACCCCATTTATGACCTCTTTTAATTGAAAATGTTGGAACTTTCTAGACCATGTGTAGCCGGCCATTGTGGGGCCAAAATAGAATAATTTTGTTCCAAGGATGTGTGGGAAAAAGTAGAACAAAGATATGTTGCAAAGGAGGACAAAAAATTTGTCCATAAAAGGATGCAAGGGGGGGGCTCGGGTTTTACTCAAAAAAATGGAGAAAAAACAACAAAACCCTTGTCCATTTTCCTCTCAAAAAAATCCGAAATCCTAGGGTGAGGTTGAATCAAGAAATTTTTGCAATCCAAGGTGAAAAGAAGTTGCTATAGGGGGCGGATTTCTTCTTCACCAACAAGGAAGAATTTTGGAGAAAAATTTGTGCATTTCCTCCATGGAAACCGACGGCTTTGGGTGAGAGGTAAGTGAGAAATTTTTTTGGTTTGTTGGTAGTTAGTTTTGATTCAAGAATTGCAAGAAATCAACTTATTCTATGGGTGTTTAGGGAGGTAGAGAATCCGGTTTTAGGAGCTTGTGTGGAAGGAGAATTTTCACATGAACCCTAACCCTAGAAATTGGGGCTAATCAAGGTAATCCTTCCTAAACCTTAAATCCTTTAATTTGAGCTTTCAATTTGAAATTTAGGTGTATTTCAAGTTAAATTTGTAAGAGCATAAGCTCAAATTTCATTTTTGTGCCCAAATTTTAAGATTTTGGTTATGTGCTTGATCTAGAAT
>JAFMPE010020440.1:0-15881 GCA_024759925.1 Ficus religiosa | reverse complement strand
GTTGGTCGATGATGTGCTTCTGTTTCATTAAGTTTTGTTAGAATTTTTCTCAAATATGTACGGTTATATTTATTGTAGGGCCAATGCACAGCAGCCAAAGCTTTTTGTTGGGATGATTCTCATTCTCATTTTTGCTGAAGCGCTCGCTCTATATGGTCTTATCGTTGGCATCATTCTCTCTTCCCGAGCTGGTCAGTCAAGAGCCGAGTAAGAATTAATTCTACTATTCTAGGTGGCTTTTTGCCCTCTTGGTTGTTGCTATTGATTCAAAACTATAACATTCCTCGGAGAAGTACTTCAGCTTGGTTCTACAAAAATGTGTTTGTGGTGTAATTATAAGCTCTATCAAATGGTTTGTTAAGTTTTTATGGGCTGATGTTAGGATATAGAATTTAGCAATTAGTTTTTTACCACCTAATAAAAAATGGAGCTATGTTTAGTTAATCCAATGCGGTATTGAGGATTAACTTTCACATTGGGCAGACTCATTTCCTGTATTGTTTTGCCACCTAGCTAGCTCTCTGGATTTGCTATTATAATTGCCATTTTCTTTTTTCTTTTTTCCTGCTCATGTACTGTTTCAATATTGTGTCTTATTTTGAGTCCCTTCTCCAAAATTTATTTCTACAAGAGAATGTAAATGGTCTGCTATCTTGGGAGTTGTTTTTTGATGATTAGTCGGCCCCAATTGTTTGGAGGCATCAATCCATTTTGATTCATTCACTTGCATAAAAATGCTAAAAAAAAAGTACTTTAAAGAATGTGGATAGAAAAAAAAAAAGGGTGGAAAAAATATCTATGTAATGTGTTACAGACAAGGATGAAAATGTCTTCTGCATCGTTGACATTTCCTAGAATTTATTTATATTTTGAAGTCTGTACATGGACAATGGGGGGAATGATATTTCTTCCTAGAATATCCGTTAAATATCCACAATGTCCAAAAATATCCGTGAATATTTGTGAATATTTAAGATATTTTTAGATATTTTCACAAAATGTTCAAAAACTGGGGAAATTTTTTTTTTTTTTTTCAAAAATTTCAATTTCATCACACATTTCATCCTCTACATAAGATGTGACAACATGCTACATAAGATGAAGATCATGGTTGTAAGATATAGGGGTGGCAATTTATGTCACGTGTTGGGTTCGTGTCGTTATTGAGTTGTGTCGATTTTTTTTCCCCAATCCGAACACGACCCGTGACACGAAAATTGACATGATCCGCAACACAAACACGACACGGACCTGTAATGGGTTGACACGACAAGAACCGAACTTGAGACGCGACACGAAATTGACACTTATTTCAGGTCATGTTCGGGTCGGACACGAAATTGACTTGCATAAAAAATACGGGTCGTGTCTGGGTTTGACGGGTCCAATCTGAACACAACACGTTTTTTTTCACGTGTCCAATTCAGGTGACCTGAATTTGACCTGACCCGTATTTTTTCCAACCCGAACCTGTGAAATTCGTGTCGTTTTTGAATCGTGTCGTCGTATTACGACCCATATTGCCAACCCTAGTAAGATAGCAAGTGAAGGTATTGGGAGATTGTATTATATAAGAAGACGTGATGTGACTCAAATGAATCAAATTGATGAGGATTCGTCTTTAGTTTTGATTTTATGAGCTTAAAAATCAAGTAAAGTGCATATGGTTATAATCTGCTTAATGGTTCTCAAATAGTGTCCAATTTAGAAGTACAAAATTGCGACATGTCTTTCTGATATACTGGTATATCCTCCACTACAAATTGATATAAAAGATGTCAATGCATACCCATCAAGATTACTCATCAAATTGAATAAATTAACAGTATCCAATTTATCGGTTAATAGTTGGTTGAGATCAAGAAACATACTTGTGAGATGTTAATAAGTATCTTCAAAACAATTCAAAAATAATATCCAGACAAATGTATTATTTATATTAGATTAGGATCTGACACCTACCTAATATTTTTTAACCTTCTAGAAACTCCTTTTGGATTAAGTACAATTGAAATTTATATACTCTTTTATTTAATTTTAATGTACCTTATTATATTGTAGTATATTTTTTGTAATGATTAATAAGTACATAATATCATATTAAAATTTTAATTAATGCTTAATTATTATGTTTTACTATTACAACATGCAATATAGCTCTCGTGTTTGATTAAAAAAATTTATTTTTGTTCTAAAATTAGTTCAAATTAAGTAATATTTATTGTTTTGATATTTTGTAAAGTTTCAGCAAAAAGTTTTCCTTTGAGTATCTATTTTTTCCTGGGATATTCGTCAATATTATCCATAAATCAAAATCTCGACAACTCTATTTGACATCTATGTTTTTATCATTGGTTAGAGACGCACACAAAAAATTTTTATTTTGGGATATGTGGTAAAAGGTCTTTCTCAAAACATATTTTAAAAAGTAAAATGTCCTATAGTTTGTTAAATTAAAAAATGAATGTTTTCTTTTAAATGGTTTATCAGTGATTGATAGATCAATCAAGATGTTAATCGTTTAAAAATTTTTGGGACAAGATCTTTTCAAAAACATTTTTTAAAAAATTATTATACTAAAGTTTGTTAAATTACAAGAATGATTTGTTTTCTTTTAAATGGACAATTAGTGATTGATAATTTGATTGATAAATCAATCAAGATGTTAATGGGCTGTCTGTTATTTAAAAATAAAGTTTGGTCAATTATTTTTTTTAATTGTATTCACAAATTATCCCTCCACCTAATATTTCAAGATTTTTTACGTGGAGCAGTAAGTAATTTTTGGTAAGTTCGTAAATACTCTATAGATTTACTGTGTAGCAAGTAAATGCCGTATAGATTTCTCACTTTGACGCGGAGGATGAGCACTTTATTCTACAGCCTGGACGCCATGCATGCAAATATTATTTTCCCCTCTTTCCGTCCGACTATCACATTAATCATTATAGCATTCTTCTCGAAAAAAGATTACTGATTGAAATTTGCTACTCAAAAATGTCATCGATGGAGGAAGATCTATAAACCTTTAACATAAGAATAATATTATTGCTATTTTTTTTAATTCTCATTTCTCTTTATATATCACAGTAACTTGTTCCATTATCTTTCATTTTTAATTTAACATCAGATTTTTTGCCGTTTCTATATTTTTCGTTGTTTGGAAGATGAGATGTTTCTCTTCTTTTTTATTTATTTCTTTATTTCTCTATTCTTTTTTTTTTTTTTAGTGAAGATGCCTTTCATTTATTATTATTATTATTATTATTATTATTATTATTTTTGTCTGTCGATCTAAAATCACTTGTACTATGTCAAAATTTACGTCCTTTCTTGTTGTCCGTGGTCTTTTGGTCAAAATTTATGTCCTCTTAATGTTTCGGTCTTTTTTCCCCCTTTTCAAGTCATCCTTGTTTCAATGTTTTTGCTCGTTTGTAGCATTTCTATTGTTTTTCCTTTTTTTTTTTTTTTTAATCTACATTTTGTTGTCGTTTTACAGTTTTATATGATTGTCGTGTCGACGTTTTGTGTTTTTATTCAGGCTGTCATTTATTTTAGCTATTCTTCACATTTAATGCCTGATTTCTCTCTATAATATAACTGGATGATCAAATCATTCTCGAAACGCAGTCTTTTTGTTTAAAATTAGGGCTTGTTTGGTTCTCTATGGCTATTCTCAATTTTGGAGGTTGATTTTCAAATTTTGTTTGGTTATATAAGTATATAACTCAACTGTAAATTCGTTAATCCTTTTCTCTTTCATTCATTTCCATAAAGCTTAAATTTTAGAAGTTCATTATTTATTTCATATCGACCTAAGATGATTCTTTTTATAAAATGCTTATAATAATAAAAAGAATGAAATAAAATCTATATTACTCATCAAAATCTAAATGTATTTCAGATTTTTACACTATTCAAATATACAGCTAATTTTCAATCACATTTCAACAAAACACATGTTTCAAAACATTCACTATTTTCAATTTAAAAAAAAAAAAAAAAAGCCTCGAAAAGTCTAACTCCAGCCTATTATCCAAATATGCTTTATTTTAACTTCCTGTCATCGCTTCCACAAGCTTTTAACGTGGTGGCTTACTAAATAAAAAAGGCTTCTAGATATGTAGGACTTTATTTTGGTACTGAGGTGTTATCAAACTTTGTTGTCGTTTCTTCCTCCAAAAAAAAAAAAAAAAACTCTGTTGTCGTTTCTCTTTTTTATAATTTATTTTAGTTTTATGTCGTTTTCGTCTTTGTCGTTTTCTCAGTTTTTGTTATCATTTTACTTTTGTTTGAGTTTAATTTTTAGGATTATTGTTACCTGTGTCCCGTTCAATTATAAGGTCATTTTAATTTTGCCTTATAAATTTTAAAAATTTTAGTTTTGTCGGTTAAATTTTCATTTTCATTTTGAATTATTGCAAAATATATTTAGAAATATATAGAAAAAAAGGTGTCAGATTACATGGTTTTTCTATTAGAAAATTTTGTTAAAATTAAGGGAAAAATATTTTTTTTAGTTTGTTTTTAATAGAAGATTTAACAAGCTAGATTGAGTAGAATTAATTCAAATTATAAAGAGTAAAGTAAAAATTTTAAAGTTCATATGTCAAAATAAAAATTTTAAAATTGAGATTTAAAAAAGAAAAAATAAAAAAAGACCCATTACTTTGAGGGAAACATGTTAGGTTGATCCTATTTTTTTTTTTCTCTCTCTCTCTCCTTTGTTAACATTAAGGGGGTGTTTGGGTTGGTAGTTCAAACTACCAACTCAAACTAAAATTTTTGTCCTTTTCCTAAAAATTTTTTTATCTTTTTTGAAAAAGTTTTTTATCTCATCTAAAAAGTTAACAAAAATTACTATTACAACTAAAATATTTCAACTCAAACTAATCAACCAAACAAACCCTAAGTGGGTGTTTGGTGAATGAGTTGAGTTTGAAAATTTTAAATTTCAAAAGTAATTTTTGTTGACTTTTTAAAAAAGACAAAATATTTTCACAAAAAACAAAAAAATATTTCAAAAAAAGATAAAAAAAAATATAATTTAACTTAGAGTTAAACTTATACACCAAACACCCCATGGGTTATCTTTGTGTGTTGGTCGTTCCTTAGTTTCTCGTCGTTTTATGTGTTGGTCGCGTCTAGCGTCTAATTTCTCGTGAACAAATAATTGCAGTCATTGCTTACGTAAGGTCATGCAAGCGTAGAGTCGGATCTGGTGGTCAGGCGACCACAGAAACTACAAAGTCCCCTTTGACATCTCTCCGGTACGCGCGATCGCTAGGCGAGTCTCCTTTGTTGCTTGTGCGTCACGTTTTTCTTTTTTCCTTCCTCATGTAGTAGTCGGCGCGTTACCATACGCGCTCCAAAAACCCATAGATTTGATAGCAAATCTTCCACTCGTCACGTTGGCTTTTTTTATTCTCATGAATATTCTTTATTTATTTTTTTCCTCCTCATTTTTTTGAAGGAATTTTTCCTCCTAATTTTCAAGTCAACACATAAAATAAAAAATAAAAAAATAAATAAAAAATAAAAAAAAATAAAGCGCGCATTATAGCCGATAGAGAAAGGCTGTGTGTATAAATTAGCGCCATTAAGGACCAGGAAGATATATTTATATTTATATGCGTCGAGTTTAGCTTTCTTGGTGATCAAGGCATCGTATGAACCTACTTCGCCCTCGGTTGTCGAGCTTTCTGTCGAGAATGGCCGAGGAGATGACCAAATCCGCCGACCTCGGAAGCCCTGCAACTTCTGCCGCAGCACAGTCCAGATCGCTCTGGCCCTCTGTCCTCCGTTGGATTCCCACCTCCACCGATCACATCCTCTCCGCCGAGAAGCGTCTTCTTTCTATTGTCAGGTAATTTTCCCCTTTCTGTTCAAACCCTAAGTTTTTGAATTTGGTCTGAAATGGAGACTTCTGAATTTTGTTCCCTTTTGCCGAATTTTATAGGTTTCTTCGAATTGTGGTAAAATTTTTCTGTTTGGAACCCTAGTTGTGTTTAAGCTGAAATCTGAGTTTCGGATTTCTTCCCTTTTTTTCTTGGAGGTGAACTGTCTAATTGGTTTATTTCAAAACCCTAACTTTTTCATTTTCTTGAGTTATCAAACCAGATGTCACTTTCTTCCTTGGTTTGTACGAGTTCTTAATCTAAACCCAATTAATTATAGATTATAGAGTTGAAACTCTGCTTAAAGATGTGCTTTCTGAATAAGAAATATGGTTTCGAGTAATTTGGGTTTTTGTTGACCGTTTAATTTAAGGTGTCTCATTTCGATGTGGGTGATTTGTTGCTTGGATATCAGGACTCCTTATGTTCAAGAACAGGTTAATATAGGCTCCGGCCCACCAGGTTCCAGAATCAGGTGGTTTCGATCTTCGAGCAACGAGCCGAGGTTCATCAACACTGTTACATTCGATAGTAAAGCTGATTCTCCCACTCTCGTGATGGTTCATGGATATGGTGCTTCTCAAGGCTTCTTCTTTAGGAATTTTGATGCTCTTGCAAGTCGTTTCAGAGTCATTGCCATTGATCAGCTTGGGTGAGCTTCGTTGGTCTTGAATCTTCTGGGCTTTAGTAATAATCTTCCGTTGAATTTATGTTTTTCTTTTCTTTTGTCGACAGTTGGTTGTTCTGAAATTGACTTCCTTGGACTTCGTTAGATTGCTTTAGTTGTTTGTTTTACCAACAATGTTGAAGATGTCCTTTTTCTCTGTGTTTGAATGATGACTATTAAACTGCATTGCTACCACATTGAGGAATCGTGTAGATTGGAGAGTGGTAGAAATGAAACCCTTTTTATTTTAATTTTAATTAATTAATTAATTATTTATAATTATTTATTTACCTTTTTTATTTTTTTGGTGTTTGTTTTAACATCAATCTGTTATGCCTATATAGGTTCTTGGTTACTTGGAATGAAAAAGATCATGGATGATCATAATCTACTCGGAACTTTTTAATTTAGGTGATCAAGCATGTTTTTTGGTTTTCTTCTGTGCTTTTTTAGATATGGATGAATTGCTCTTTTTCAACGAAGATTCCGCTTTTTACTGCATCATTTTTAATTTCTCTTGGACTTTTCTGAATTGAAAATTCTGCTTCAAGTTTCAATTTTTTATTAAAAAAAAAAAAGGGTAAAATGGTGTGGAGTTGAATCTGTTGATGTGTAAGCTGTTTAAGCGTAACAATCGTTCGAATTTTCTGTTTGGCTATCTTGTATTTAAGCTCATAATATCTGTTTAACTAGTATTTAGGTCTTGAAAACTGTTTAACTAGTGTTTATGGTGAAAACTTTATATTTTCAATATATCTATTTGTTGATAGTGCTTGGGGCTTAGTTTTGTTGGTTTTAATGTCTTGCAGTTGGGGTGGATCAAGCAGGCCTGACTTCACATGCAAAAGCACTGAAGGTAGTTTCTTGCCATCTTTGGATATCATTGTTGATGAAACATGTATTGATATGTACTATCATGTTACAAGTCTGTCTTTCCTTGTTAACCTCTGTGGATGAGATAGTTAAACCACGGGAAGAAAGATATATTTAATTCACATTGTAACTTGTAAGCTTGCAATTAAATGCAGAAACCGAGGCATGGTTTATTGATTCATTCGAGGAATGGCGAAAAGCCAAGAACCTCACTGACTTTATACTACTCGGACATTCATTTGGAGGATATGTTGCAGCTAAGTATGCTCTTAAGGTGATTTCTTTCAACTGCTGACTTTGAATTCCGAGTCTAAGCCATTATCCCATCTCCAATCTCATTTTTGTCTTCATAATAGCATCCAGAGCATATTAAGCACTTGATTTTAGTCGGACCTGCTGGATTTTCATCCGAATCAGACGGCAAGTCTGAGTGGCTTACCCAGTTCAGAGCAACATGGAAAGGAGCACTTTTAAACCATTTGTGGGAGTCTAATTTTACTCCTCAAAAGCTCATCAGGTATCCATTTATATTCTTTCTGATTTGAAATACCTTCTTTGAAATGTTTTTGAAATAGTAAGTCTAGTGTCAAATCGAGAAACTTCCAAATTTTTATTTCAAGCACTGCTCTCTTCTCTATATTTACCTTCAATTTTTCTATGTGCATATATAAGGCATTACTACTCTGTTTTACACATTATTAACTTTAGAAACGTGCATGCATGTTATGGCTGTGTGTCGTTTCTAGAAGTCTTAAGATATCCCCACCTGTAATCTGTTTGAAGTTGGAGGCACGTACTAGAGTTCTCTTACTTTGTTTACCATGTACGAAGAATTTGACCTGACAGCTGCTTTCACTCCAGGCTATTGGAGTCGAATTTTATCAGTTTCCCTAATCATTTTTAATATTTTATATATATGTGTGTGTGTGTGTGTGTGTGTGTTTCTGATAAAAAGGCGTTCATATTTCTGTATTTTACAGGGGTTTAGGTCCATGGGGCCCAAATCTAGTCCAGAGGTACACAACAGCTAGGTTTGGTTCTCATTCAACAGGGACCGTACTTACTGAAGACGAGTCCAAACTGCTAACAGGTAGTTAAGATCATTGTGTAGTTTATAACTAAACCAAACTTGTAATTTACAAGGTCTCTAATGGTTTCTTCTTCTTCTTTTTTTTTTTTTAAATCAATTATAGATTATGTGTACCATACTCTAGCAGCTAAAGCTAGTGGGGAGCTCTGCTTAAAATATATATTCTCTTTTGGAGCATTTGCAAGGATGCCCCTTCTACACAGGTTTGACAATCCTACTTCTCTGCAAAGGTCTTTCTTCTTCCTCATAAATTCTTAGTAGTGACGAGATGAAGTTTTGTTGCTGCTTGACAAATCATCATGGTTTCTTTGTGTGTCATATATGTATCTTGTTTTTCTTTTGCTTGAAATTTAAAAGTCCGATTGAATGCCAAAATTCTCAGTTGTATGTTGGCTACTGTTAATGTTTTCCATGAAGATCATAAATATAAACACTTGCGAAGTCGGAGAAGTTTATGTTAGGTTGCTATTCTGCGATCGAAGTTCTGAGAGGAAGTAGAGTTTTTTTAGCATGTGATCCTCTTGTATTCAACTTGCAGTGCGTCGGAGTGGAAGGTGCCAACTACTTTTATATATGGCTATCAAGACTGGATGAACTACCAAGGGGCTCAAGAAGCTCGCAAGCATATGAAAGTACCCTGTGAGATACTTAGAGTTCCTCAGGTCTTCAACACTCTCTCTCTCTCTCTTAACCTTTTTTTTTTTTAATTTGCTAGAAATATAGTTGGCTTGAGTTGATTCATGGATTAGCATTTATACAACCACATGACCATCTGCTGATATTGACTTGAATAATTTGGTCATACATAACTGCAGGCCGGGCACTTCGTATTCATAGACAACCCCAATGGTTTCCACTCAGCTGTTTTCTATGCTTGCCGTAGATTTGTTTCGCCCAAACCCGAGAGTGAACCCTTTCCAGAGAGTTTGAACTTCGCCTGACAGGTGTTCTCTGTAATCTTTTCTATTTTTTTTCCCCGATCCATGTATAACAGTCACTTTAGTCATTCCTAATGACTCTCCAAAGTGTTTCATTCATGGAACCATCTTAATTCTTTAAAAATGTAGTCAAGCGAAATTGTTAAATTGTTGTATGCCATAAAATGCAAGCATAGCTAGTGTGTTTGTTGTGTACATTAGTTAAAAAGAAAGAAAACGAGGAAAGTTTTATCCCCGTATATATTCCTTAAAAGTAGCTTTGCAATTTTTCTTTAAAGAGTGATTTGATTATTCTATCAGTTTTGTGTTGGATTTGGTTAATCGCTTGCTCTTATCATGACGTCCTAATACAAGAGCATGAAGCTAAATGATGACCGGGTGGTGCCTTTGAGCACGTGTTAAATAGGTAACATTAGCTTGGTTTGGTTGCTTTACGAAAATGTGGTCCTCTTCTTGACCTAGGTCTTCTCGTAATAACATCCGTCATTCGCCAGCTTAATCTTTTATAATATGCTCTCTCTCTCTCTCTCTATATATATATATATGTGTGTGTGTGTATGAAAACGGGCTAGCTGTTTTGATTTGTTTTTTTAATTAATCTTTTGATATATATATATATTTTTTTCACTCACTGAGTAGTGTTAGTTATTAATGCTGGTCATTCATTACCTCTAATCACCTCGTGATCCTAGTTCATTCCATAATTGCAACATTTTATGGTACAACGTATTTGTATTATTTTGTTTCTTTTGCCGGCATTGATTGCTCGCTCAAACAAACAGCTGCCATTATGTATTGTACTGGCTCGTAGATACATTTTTCGTATCCATAATTTCTTTGAAATATAAAGACGTGTCTGACACCAAATGTGGGTCCCTCCTTCAGTATACACGACATTATTCGTAACTCCATTTGATAGGCAGTTAAGAAAATTTTTTTTAAAAAGTGTACTTTTATCCTATTAGGAGATAATGATTTGATAGGTGAATGTTAAAATTGTCTTAATTATAGATTAGACGGTAAAAGTTGATTAAATAATTAAAATAATAGTATTTATCCATATAATAAAAGCATGTAGTTTTTAAAATTTTTGAAAAAGAAGAAGATTTCTAGTGTGTGGGTACTATACAAAAGTCATGTTTAACAGCCCCAACTTAAATGAGGGACGACAAACTTGAGGGGGGAGGGGAAAATAATGCAAGTCATGTCATCTCTGTGAAGCTGATACGGGTAACGAATATGGACAATACAATGCTTGCACTTTGTATATTTTCACGTCAGACTTCTATATATCCTGACCCGAATAAATGTGGTGCCGGGTCCCTGCTCTTTTAAATTGGATTCTAAATTCACATCGCTTTTTTTTCTTTTTTTTTTTTTTTTTCATAATTCATTCATTCATGTACGTTCTGTGCCACATGCCTATACCAGTCTATACTGAAATCACTGTGTTGTGGTGAAAAACAATAAAAGTTTCTGAAATGTGGGACCCAACACAATATAACTTCCGTGCCACCCCTATTATTGCTTCACAACAAATTACATGCCTTTTATTGCCCAACAAAAAATAAAAATAAAAATAAAAATAGCATGGACCAAGAAAAATAGCTTTTGTTTTGTGGTGGGCAAGTCAGGGACCACGTGCTAGTCAACACTTTCTCTCTTCTCAAATCCGACGTGGCATAAATAAGCTTATAATATTCCTCCGTCTTCATAAGAATCTTTTAAAGGGTAATTTGAAGCGAAGGAGGGTCCGACATGTTCACGGATCTAAAGTTTGGGTCACCCTTCCCCATGAGGAAGCTTCAGTCCAGTCACTGGTCACATTAACGGCTACTTTCACCTCTCTCAAGAACTCGCCACGTGGCTTCACCCGATTCATTGTCGTCTTCCTTCTTTTCCTTCTCATTATTATTTGGCGGGAATAAAAAGTTTTTCTTTCTTTCTTTTCTTTTCTTTCAAAAAAAAAAAAAAAAAAGAAGTAGAAGAAGAAGAAGAAGAAGATTGTAAAGCTTTTATTTCTGTGTCGTAGAAAAAAGCTAAAATCTAATTTTGACCCTCAAAGTGGTCCCCCGTCGAAAGTCCTTCAACGGCGCCGTCGGGTCACTGTTAAATGTTGATACAGTTTTTAAGCAAAAAGGAGTACTAAAAAGATTTTGAAAAAGACCCACCACACCAATCGCACAAAAAGAAAGAAAAAAAGAATGGAATGCAACAAAAGTAGATACATAAACATGATTCGTTCAGATAATTTAAACAAATGACAATGCTTAAAAGAATTGACTTCTTTTTGAGAGGTAATCCAGATCTTTAATTCTTTTCAATACAAAATTTCAAGCCGGTGAAGGCACTGAAGTTGGATCGGCCGACGATGGGATGTCCGGTCCGACACGGCAGCCTTCTAGCATGAACACAATGTCAGCCATTGATGGCCGATCGAGTGGATCAGGGGCGGTGCAAAGAAGCCCCACTTTCACTCCCAACAAGAACTCTTCCCACTCCGATGACTCCGGGTCTATTTCGAGCAACCCCGGCTCGAGCAATTCCGCAATTTGGCCTCTTTGCAACTGCTTTTTCACCCATTTCACAATGTCCTCGTCTTGTGTGAACATCACCGGCTTCCTTCCGGTCAGTATCTCCAACAGCACAATCCCAAAGCTGTACACGTCCGCTTCTTTTGTTGTTTGCCCGGTTAATGCTGCTTCGGGCGACACATAGCCTAATGTGCCAACTGGGGTGGAAGATGATGATGCCCCTTCGGCTGGGGTTGAAATGGTTAGTCGGTCTAGTCCGAATTCAGACAAATGAGCTTCAAAATCGGCGTCAAAGAGGACATTTTGGGGCTTGATGTCGCCGTGTACTATTGAGAGCGAGTGAAGGAAGGCCAGCCCTCGAGCAATGCCAAGAGCAATTAAGTGACGCATTGGCCAGTTTAGTACATGCCCATCTTGGTGAGACGCCTCTTGGAGAAGAGTAGCAAGGTTTCCATTAGGCATGTAGTCATAAACAAGAAGCCTTACGTCTGGTGGACCAGCATAATAGCCCCGGAGAACTGTGAGGTTCCGGTGCTTGACCTTGCCGAGGGATTCAGCCTCTTTTCGGAACCCTCCCTCATCGAGGAAACCGTCGGGTAAGCGGCGAATTGAGAGCACCATGCCGTCTTGGAACGAGGCCTTGAATACTAATCCGAATCTTCCCCTGCTCAAGACATTTTCCTCGTCAAACTGTCTTGTTGCTTCCAACGTCTCTGCCAACGTGATTTTGTTGTTGAACATGACCAGTTTAGGCCCTCCATTTTCCCCACTTCCTCGACTTCTATCCGCTCCTGAGCTTGCTCTCGCAGGGCTCCGCTTTTTCCCTCCAGCGACGCCTTCTTTAAGCCTTTTACGCCAACGCAAAAGGCTGAATATGTAGCCACAACAGCAAAATGCCAAAAGGCAAGCCCCAGCTACTGCTACACCAATGAACAGAATCAGCCTCCTCCTTTTCCTTCTCTTCACGCTTGCACATTCTTTATGTAGAGGTTTCCCACACAATTTTGGGTTCTTCGCAAACACAGACGGATCCCTGAATCGAGAACCTAGCAGTTTAGGAATCTCGCCCTCGAGGTTGTTGCTTGACAAATTCAAGTACTTCAAGCCAGAAATAAGGGAAATATTCCATGGTATGACACCACCCAATCTGTTAGAAGACAAGTCCAGCTCTGTGAGGTTTGATAGTTTTGCCAACGAGTTTGGTATGTGACCTGAAAGTTGATTCCCATCCAACAACAGAGAAGTCAAAGAAGAGCACTTGGAGATCTCTTCTGGGATTTCACCACTCAATTTATTTTGACCCAAATCAAGCTTTTTCAGAAGAGAAAGGCGAGAGATGTCACCGGGAATATTGCCCGTAATGTGATTCGAACGAAGCTCGAGTGCTTGAAGCTCAGAACAGTTACCAATCTCTAGTGGGATCCCACCAGAAATTCTATTGCTTGATAATGACAGAACATTCAAGGAACGAAGAAATCCGTAGGTCGCTGGAATGTCACCGGTGAAGACATTGGAAGAGAGGTTTAAATATTGTAGACTAACCAAGCTGCTAAAACCTTCAGGGACATCACCAGATAAGCGATTCTCCTGGAGAGCAACCACTTGTAGACTGGGCAAGCCAAATATCTCCACTGGCAACTGCCCAGAAAGGCTTTGCTTGCTTAAATCAAGCGCAGAAAGCTTCATCAAGTTCCCAATACTCGTGGGAAATCGCCCCGAGAACCCGCAATTACTCAAGTTCAAAACTTGCAAGTTCCTCAACTCCCCAATGTCCCTCAAAACCTCTCCGGACAACTTGTTGTTACCGAGGTCCAACGTTGTCAAATTACTCAACTTCATGAGCGCATCAGGAACTTTCCCACTCAGATTATTACTTCCCAGGTTCATCGTTTCGAGCTCCGAAAGCGCTCCGAAACTCGTCGGGATCGGACCGGAGAACAAGTTCCGGCCTAAGAACAACATCTTTAAGCTCTTTAGCCCACCCAACTGCGAGGGAATCTGACCGGAAAACCGGTTACCTTCAAGGTCAAGAACCTTTAACGAACCACATTGAGAAATCTCATCAGGAACTTGACCGACCAACGAATTATTAGCTAACCGGAGCTCTTCTAACCGGAAAAGATTTCCAATCTGAGCCGGTATTGGACCGGAGAAGAAGTTTCCAGAAAGATCCAAAGCTTTTAAAGTCGTGACACTAGTCAACCAAGAAGGAAACACGCCTTGTATGTGATTCTGTTTAAGGTTCAAAAATTCCAAACCACTTGAACACCTTGTCCTTCCATTTGGCGGCTTGACCATGCCCGTGAGCGCATTAAATCCAATATCCACAATCCTCAGAGAAGAATTGCAGACCAGAGTCGCCGGAACCGAACCGGAAAAGTTGTTCCTCGACAAAGAGAGGACTTGGAGCTTCGGAATCGCTCCGACAGTCGCCGGAATCAGACCACGAAGCGAGTTGTCCTGGGCGCTTAAATGCACGAGCGAGGAACAGTTCGCGATCGCCGAAGGAAGAGTGCCGTACAGCTGGTTGGAGTCTAGAAATAGAAACTCGAGCTGTTGAAGCGCTCCGATCGCCGCCGGGACCTGGCCGGAGAAGCGGTTGAAGGAAAGGTTGACGAGCTGGAGCTGAGAGGAGGCGGCGGAAGAGAAGAAGTTGGTCGGGATGTCGCCGGAGAAGGCGTTGGAGGAAAGGTCGACGTACCGGAGGGTAGGCGAGATTCCGACACCGGCGGCGATATTTCCCGAGAGGAAGTTGCGAGCGAGGTTGAGGACCTGGAGGTTCGTGAGGTTGAGGAGGGACGGCGGTAGGCTGCCGGAGAGCGAGTTGTCGTGCAAGTAGAGGGCGCGTAGGAGGACGCATTGGGAGAGGGAGGGAGGGATGGAGCCGTTGAGGTTGTTGGAGTGGAGGCTCAGCTTCCGGAGCTCGAGCAAGTCGGCTAGTCGGGGGGTGAGTCGGCCGCCGAGTTGGAGACGAGGCAAGCGGAGCTCGCGGACTCGGTTCTGGTAACAGACGACGCCATTCCAGTCGCAGGGAGCCAATGGGGTGGACGAATCCCAGCCGTCCAGGTGTCCCAGCGGGTCGTGGAGGGCGAGCTTGAAGGACGTTAAAGCTCGGATTTCCGACAATGTGTGTGGGTTAGGATTATAACTACCATTTGTTGTTTGCTGAGAAGAAGTTAAGCCGACGAGTGAGCAGAAGAAGAAGAAAATGAAGAACCAGAAAGTAGCCGTTGTTGTTGCCATGGAAGGGCAAGGGAAGGTGGTGGTAACTGACTACCAGGTGAGGTTGATGAGAATGCAATGTGAATGTGGGTTTTGTATATTTTTGTTTTTTTTCGTTTTTTTGTTGTTGTTGTTTTTTTTGGGTTTTGGAGTTTTATTTTTTATTTTTATATTTTTTTTTTTGGGGTTGGTTGGGTTGAGTGATGGGGTAACGGTGGTGGGGACTTTTTACTCCACTTAGGAGGAGCGTAGGGGGATGGTGTGAATAATTAGAAGAGATGGAGAAGAAAGAAGAGCGTTTGAGAGAAACGAAGCCATATGTTGCGCCCCGAGTCTGCGTTTCTGTTCCCCATTCTTCCTCTCTCTCTCTCTCTCTCTCTCTCTCTGTTTCTTTTTTGTTTCACTGTGGCTTTCTGTTTTCGTTCTCTCTTCCCCAAAAGGTGTAATTGTATTTGTGAGGGCTTTTAATTGTTTACTTTTGAAGAAGCATAGAACAATATATAAACCATCTCTGGCTTTGGGATGGTCTTTTTTGCGCTTTTTAAACTTCCCATGCCGGATGGGCGTTACAAATCATTTAACTCTCAGACAGTAATTATCAAACCAGAGACTTTGACATTGACTAGATTCTTTGATCTCCTTTTTTAATTTTTAATTTTT
>JAFMPE010020329.1:34357-45508 GCA_024759925.1 Ficus religiosa | reverse complement strand
TGGAGCGGAAATATTACCATTTCCAGAAGTTACTGATGATATTTATTCCGTCGGGCTTTGAGTATTTACTTATTAAGTTACGTACTAGTGTCATGTAAATGCTACTATTCATGTTTAAGTAAGAGGGGAGCAGTTTGTATAGGAGCTCTCACGATCAAAACCTAACAATGTTTTTAATTAATTCTCTTTAATAAGTAGGAGTCATAAGTTCCCATACAACGGGAAAAAATTCATGTTTATGTAGTGGGATATTGGTGGTCTAGGAGTTTGTATAGTGGGTTTGTAAAATTATTTCATGGGTGTTTTCAGTTATGTTATGTTGTTATTATGTCTGATACGGTTGCTGTCTTTTCACTCATGCATGCATGCATATTAGAATTACATATAACAACATATCCGCGGTTTGGGTGTTTGGCCTTAATTTTTCTGTTACTTCTGGAATCTGAATTTAAGGGACGAGATCTGAAGCCACTTCGGCTGAGTTTATAGTTCTTTTCGTGATCGAATCAAGATCCCATTAGCTCAAATACACGAAAAAGTCTAAAACGACACACTATTAAAAAAACGACAACGTTAGTAAAAACGACAACAAGTTGGGAAAAGACGGGAACTTTTGAATGACAACTAGGCGGAAGTGCAACCTACAAACATCAGTTAAATAAAAGGACAATCAATCGCTCAAACACCAGTGCATACGAAGCAACATAAACTCTGAAATTAAAAACGACAGTTAATGAAAATGAGAATCGATTGAATAAGAAACGACAAGAACTTTTACAATAACAAGGGCTTAGAAATAGACAATACATTAGTAACTCTTGAAACACATCGATTCAAGAAAACATGAACGGTCAATAGCTCAAACCATCAATGAAATAGACAAACTTCAGAGAAACGACAACGTATTCAACAACAACACGAACTTTTAAATCAACGACCGAAAACACGTCAATACATTGGAAAACAATTGCAGGAGTACAAGAGTTTAAGAAAACAACAATCTCTAGCTCTAGCTAAAAATAAACGTACTACATTAGAACGATACGAGCTTTAAAAAGCCACAATGTTAACAAAACGGATCACGAGGACGTTGGAATCAAATTCGACAACTAAGAAAAACGAGAATTCATGACCGACATAATTAAGAAAAAAGACAAATTAAATTGAAATTTCTTTAGGATATTAATGGTGTTAAACACCTATAAAGAAAGAGTGGTCCACTGATCTCATTTGTGAAACTATATTCAGATGAAAACGATGATCATTCTGGCCTTCCACTTTTATAGCATCGTCCATGTAAGTGTTGTATCCGTGGATATAACCTAATATATACACACACATAATATATTATCATTTTCCCGAAATAGCCAGCGACTGTCACAGCTGTAATAAATCTTGTTTATAGTTTAATTTATATTATTATCTTTTATAATTTAAATTTGAATAGGATTAGGATTAGAATCTAGGGATTGTTATTTAAAGGGGTTTTTTTTTTTTTTTTTTGGTTATTTTGTTTGTAAAATCTCTCTCTCAATCTATCGTACATATTTTCAGAAAATCAACGAATTTGAATTTTATGATGAGTATTTTAATTCTACTAGCTAGTTCTTGAATTAAAATATTTATTTGCGTTGTTTGCAATTTGATTTGACTGAATTATTTTATTTTATTATTGTCAAATTCTAATGAAATTTTACATTACTTTAATAAAGTATATAATTTTGTCCATTTATTATAAATAAAAAACATTCACGTTAACAACCAAACATAATAGTCTAACATTCTTAATAATCTTACTAAAATTGTTTATGTACAAACTAAACACTATAATCTAATATTCCTCCAATATTTGAATGGCCCTTCTGGCCTCCTTAACTTGCAACATTTCAACTTAACAAAATACAAGTTGAAGTGTTTTTGTAGGGGAAAAAAACATTTCAACTCGTATTACATCTCCACAAAATACAAGTTGAAAAGGTTTTTCTTTTTTTTTTTTTTTTTTTTTAACATTTCAACTTGTATTTTGTGAAGAGGGAATTCCACCGTTGAAATATTATTACGGTTTGCTTTCTTGTTGAGAGGAATATTTCAATAACTTTGTGTTCTGTTTGTATTAAAAAATTGAAACACGCAACGCGGTTGTTGGGCAAATTTAGTGAACGAGGTATTAGCGTAAGTTCTATTCTTGTACATGAATATTCCCAATTTCTCATATCAGGATTGCACTAGGTCAGGCACTCTTAAAATTTTGGTTCAACTTCAACGTGCAGGTATGGGAATAGGATATTCATATATTTTCCACAACGATTTTAAAGATTGCCTACCAAAAATAAAATAAAGATAAAAATAAAAAAAGGACCCCACAAAAAGTTCCTTTTGTCATCAATTAATGCACAAGGATAGGGACATCATTCAACACCATGTTGATGCTAGCAAGTCTCTTACTTTTTTTTATTTACTTTTCAAGGATAGCCATATATATGTTTCTCTTATTTTATTTTTTATTTTTTATTTTTTCCTTAGCGATCAACCCTCGAATATGCAAGTTTTAGTATCGCTAGTTCTTATGCTCACGGCTGTTAAACTTGGACTCTTTTTTTTTTTTTTTTTTTTTTTTAAATGACAACCTAAAAAGGACATTATTGGTCATTATTAAAAATTCAACACAAATTCATCTTAAAATTTATATTTAAGTTTGAGTTATAATTAAATTTGATTCAAGTTTTAAAATAAACTTGCATTGATAATTTTAATAAAAAAAAAAAAACAACATTTGGACTATCAAGTGCAAATTATTTGTAAAAAGTAATTCAAAATTTAATGGATGTGAGCAAAAGATTTATGGTATTAAGAATTATAAATTTAAGGAGTTGATTGTAAATAAAAAATTATAAACTAAATTATAAAAAAAAATTAGAAAAACCTAAGTTTAAATGATAGCAACCGTTCTTCATCATTTGTTATTTTTATAGTTCTTACATTTTTCAGCATTGGCTGTTGGATGGAACAATTGTAGTGCACCTCTTCGGCATTTTATTTAATTGTAATATTTTTTTGGTAGCTTTTTTTTTTTTTTTTTTTTTGGGTGAATGTAAATAGTTTGACGTCGGGACACTGTGTTGGCTACAAGATTGAGTCTGGGAAGGAAACGGGATATTCGCGTATGTCTGCCGACAAGGAAGCTACATGAGCACTTAAAAAAATAATAAATAAATAAATAAATAAAGAAGAAAGACACATTGCAGTAGTGGACAACATAAGAAAACCATAACTTACTAAAATATATATATATATATATATATATATATAATAAAAAACCGTACTTATAAAGGGGAGGAGGGGAATTACACTTTTTGTCTTTGAATTTTAGATCTTCTCACAAAATACTCTCCGAATTTCAATTTATAATATTTTTTTCTTTTTGAATTTTGAAAAAGTTTGTGAATTTCCTTTCTCAATTAAATTTTCAACAAAAAATGCATCTAACACTCGTTGGAAATATCAATTAGGGATATTAAGTATAGAATTATGAAATGACATATATTGACAGTACTCCTAGCACCGATTATCCTTATTAAATGTAAAATATTGAAGTTACCTATAAGAAAAAAATATGAGAAAAAAATGACAATCAACCCTAAATATTTATTTTTTAAAAACTTTATTATAAGTGTTTCGTATTTAATATCCGCAATTCATACTTCAAACGAGTGTTAGATATATTTTTTTCGTCAAAAATTTAATTGAGGGGAAAAATTCATAAACTTTTCTGAAATTCAGGAGAAAGGAATGTTATAAATTGAAATTCGGAGACATTTTATGAGAATGCCTAAAGTTTAAGGGAAAAAAGTGTAATTTATCCAAAATTTTTATTAAAAAAAAATGCACACACATAAGAAAACCACAATCATCTTTGCGGAATCATTATACTTGTGATTGAAATTACGTGGTTAGTTTAGTCATTTTACTGAACTTGTGGGATCACACGGCTCCTTTAGCTCTTAATATTAGTATGTGTGTGTATAAATATATATTATTGAAAAATTAGGCTGGATAACCTTTTTAATCACATAATTTAATAGATGGTTCAATTTATTTTTATTTAAAAAAATGACCATTTGTCATTTTTCAGATTTGGTCAATCAGTGATTGACTAATGGTCCGATTGACTATGATAATTGGTGATTAACTATAAAATTTAATGATTTACGTTATGGTTAATCAGTAATTGATCGTAATTGATTATGATGCGGTCAATCACTTATTGACCATCTAAGAAATTTGATTATTCATTTAAAAATATATATATATATTTTTTTAATTAATTTTTAAAAACTACAATCATATATTAAATAACTTCTAAAAAATTTGACTTTGCACAAATTTCACTTTCACGCTCCAATGGGCCAATCACACACCCAGCCCCACTCGCACATCACCACCACCACCACCACCCCCCATAAAATAACCCTCCTGCCACTGATCTTTTCGAACACACGAATTGCAAACCCAGTTCATAGTTATATATATAATAATAATTACACGAGACAACCATTAATAAGAATCAAAAGTGAAATTTTGACATTTGCTATATGTTATGATAAACTTACAATAAAGTTTAACATATGACAAATTTGACATGAAAAATATTACTATATTTGAAAATACTCTAAATGTCAAAATTTATTATTGACACTAATTTAATATTGTATTGTAGATGCTCTAAATATGATGGCAAAAATCAAAGATGGTATTAAAGAAGATATAAAGAGAAACATGAACATATCCATTTAAAGTATTAATGCCATAATTTTGTCACTTGGTTTAAAGTCAGATAGCTTGTAGGATGATCCTAGAATGCTTTTTTTTTTTTTTTTTTTTTTTTTAAAGAACCAAGAAGTTTCCGCTAATCCAAGTCATTGACACGTTAGATTGTGTTCTAAAATCTCGATCAAATTGTGTCCTAGACAATTTGACAATGTATTCAATTGTGTCAAGATCTTAGAGCAAAATTAAAAAACATATAGCATTCACAAAGTGTGTGTGTGTATACGTTGTTTTATATCTCTTCAATAAGACAAGATCGATTCTTAAGTTTTGGACGTACCGAGTACTGACTAAATTTGCAAACAAACACTCTCTGTAGTTGTCCTTTTGTAAAAAATTCATGGAGCTTTACACCCATCGTTGTCCAAGTTCCACCCGCTGTAGTCTTTATTAATTTTTTTTTCTTTTAATTTTATCTCAAAAATTTTATAGTTTTTTTTTTTAATTTTATTTTGCACCCATCGAAAATTAAAGTTCTCATATAATCTTCATTAAGCTAATTCTAACCCAAACATTTTACGGTTTTATGCTCTATCATCACTAAAAATTAAAAATTCTTATGTATACTCTTTAATTTTTATACTTTGAAACTATTTTTATTTATTAAAATAAACGTATACTTAGACTGAGATTTATGTCTAACTTCCTACATATATATAGTGATCTGTTGTTCTTAACCATGTGGGAAAAATGATTCTTCAAAGGAAACAAATGTATTTGGCTGGGTCCTAATATTTATACTAATATTATCACGAGTACAATTCATATCACACATGGCCTTTATCAATAAAAGTATAAGGCAGAATCCACCACAGAAAATCCATGATTTTCCTTAATCAACATTTTTTATCTTGTTGAAGTGCCATCAGCATCCTTTGGCAAAAAATTCAGGGTTAATTTTCAATTTGACTCCAAATAATAAGCTTGTCTCATATTGCTGCATACAATATACAATATAATTAAAATCCCTCTTAAACTTATCATAAATTATAACTTTGATACTTTTGTCATTATAAAATTGATTTTCAAATACTTTTTATCACACATGTTTGTTAGTTTACCAACACGTGATTAAAATCATAAAATAAAAAAAAAATTATCGATTACTAACCAAACACATGACATACAGCCACAGGTGATTAAAATCGTTAAAAATTGACTTTTTAAAGAAGCGAATATCAAAATTGCAATAAATGATAAGATGAATGACTAGTTTTGCTATGTTTTAAATTATTGGGTCCAAAGTTAGAGAATCTCTACTTTTAAGGACCAAATTTGAAATTAATCCAAAATTCAAGGAGCTTTTCTGCTACATTACCCATTTCCATCCGGTCTTGTCAAAGTACCACCAAAAACTTTAATGGAGCTTTGCTACTACATTTTACCCATTTCCACTACACTGCCCATTTTCAGCCACCGTTGTCGTAGTTCCAGCAGCAACCTTTTGGCCAAAAAAAAAAAAAGTAACTTTTATAATTTTGATAAACAAAAAAGCTTCTATGCTGCTAGTTTATTTGGTATCAAGGTTCAACTCGATCCAAATTTAAAAAATTCAATTCTTTTTAGTCTTTTCTTTTTTTTTTTTAGGTCGATTTAGTTTTAATATTCATAGTTTTTGTAACTTAAATTTCAAAAGTTTATAACTTTGCATATATAAATCTAAATGAGATGAAATTTTTTTAAAACTATATAGAATTTCAAGATGAATAAAACAAACTCCATAATGATATTTTCTCTGAACATATTACAAATTTTTACACATTTTAATTTTGACAGTTCAAATGTCTCATTAAAGTCATGTTAAATTCAACTCAACTCAATTCTAATGTAAAAAAATCCAGTTTCACAACAGGAGACCTATATTGTGTTGTTCTTGGTATTTAGAATGAGAAGTACCAGTAGCTTCGTCAACTTCATAAGAACCGTGAGCCAGTTTGATCTAAGATACGCCATCCCTACTTTCATAAACTTGCTCAAATCTGAATCCAAAGCTCTTTTCACCACTTATAATCCCCAACAAACAACATGGATCAAGCTCTGTTTCACCTTTTTAATGCTTCTCCTATTTTCTTCCACTTCAATGAACGTCCCCTTGACACCTGTTCGCCAAATAATATCACTCTCATTCGCTTCCAGTTCGGCAACTTCTCGCCGCCTCACCTCGCTCTTTCACTTGTCGCCTCTCTCGTCCTTCCCAGGGCCTTTTTGTGGTACTCTTATCCTACAATCTTAATCTTTGCCCTCTGCTTTTCTTCATTACTCTTCCTGCAGCTTAGGCGCTTTTCTAATTGGGTCAACAACAAGCTCGGTTTACCAGTGTGGAACCTCCACATAAATTACACTCTTACTCATGAACATGATCACCATCAAACAGAAGCAGATAGATATGGAGGCTCAAGCCCCTCGGCCTCAACGTGGTAGTGTTGATCAAATTTCACCTGAAGACGGCGACTCCCTTGCAGAGCCTAAAGACGGGATTGTGGTGCTTTGACCATGAAACCATTACTTCGCTCTGTTTTTGGCTTTGGCCTCTACAACATGTTAAGGTACTGTACCTACTTCTTTGTTTTGTTTTGTTTCCAGACAAGTGATAGTTTCAAATAGTTCATAGTAAGTCAGGTTTCACCACTGCTGCTTTTTTTTTTTTTTTTTTTTTTTTTTGTACACAGGCAAGCACAAACGCACATCCTACAAGCAGATCAATCACAAGAGCTTTGAAGATGATAAACCAAGTAAATTTATAAGTGAATACAAAGATCTTCAGGAAAATGAACCAAGAAGATCATAAATGGACCCACTATTATTGCGTTGTATTAAAGAGTCCTTGGACATGTGGTGATGTAATTCCTTTTTGGCTTGTGTGAATGTACTTGTGAACTGTAATTTTTGTTGGTGTTCTAACTTTTCTTTTTTCCTTTTTTTTTTCCCCTCTGTCTCCTTTGGCAAACCAAATCTCTCTTTCTCTCTCAAATTTTGAGAATACATTAATAGAATAACGAGTCTTTGGAGATTGAGCTGGGTCCTTGCTCGCCTTTTTTGTACCTTCTTTGGAGCACTTTTTTCTCCCCAAAAAAGCCAAAAATAAAGGGGGAAAAATAAAAAGCAAGAGAATGAAGTAACTATTGTTATTATTCTCCAATATCCATATGAATCCAATAATTCAACGTTGTTCTATCATCGTTCTGTTTGCTAAATTTGTTGTCAAAAAACTAGATCTCACGGGATCAAAGCGAAAAACCAAAAAATAAAAAAAATGTGGTCAAAACCCTTAGATCTTTAGCATTTGTTTGGTGTTCTAATTAAAACTCAAATTTTTCATATCAATTTTTGTTTTTTCTGAAAAGTTAATAAAAATTATAATTAGTTTTTAAAAAGTTTAGTAACTCCAATTTAAAAATGTCATCTCCAACTAACAAATCAAACGGATGCTTATTTTATTCAAAAATTCCTCTTTGGTTTATTTAATATAATTTCGGTTATTAGTAAGCAATAGTTCTCGTGTGAACGATATTTTATTTATTGTTTTATTACTTATTACGATATTGTACACTTGCATCGACGTCATCCGTTAACCAAATTTTATGAAACTATTTACAATTACAAAAGCACGTAAGTTCTTCCTGAGAAATTCTTTTTTTTTTTTTTTTTAATGAATATCATGAGCAATTATTTAGTAAACCTGGTGTATTACATAAATATAAGATATGATACAACCGTTGATAAAACAATTGACATTATTAGGCAATGTCTACTCTATCTTAAATTCCTAACCACCATTTTCTTTCTACTAAATTTTATTTGATTTAGGTGATTATGACATAGATGATTTTTCTAAATCGCCTAAATATCAGTTGTTTGTTAGACATGTGTATCACATAAGCATGATTATGTGGTACGCTCGGTCTACAGAACAATTTCTCCTTTTTCCACCGTTGTTTTGGAAATAGGGAGAGGGGTGGAGGGAGAATGGTGGAGGGAGAGACATCATACCTTGTTTGGTTAGAAAGAAAAGGGGAGGGACAGGAGAGGTGGAGGGAGAGAGTCTCCCCCCAAACCACAAAATTGAATCCTTCTATTAGTAGAAGGATTCAACAAATCCATCACTTATGTCAAAAGTCAATTTTACCCTAAAAAAGATTTATTAAAAAATTATATCAAGAGGTTATATAGTAATTAAACAATTAATTATCATCCATCATTTCATCTCTCTATCTTTTCTATCAAACAACATGAAGGATTTGTACAATCCTTTCTATTCTTCTTACCCTCTTCATCCTTCCTGAAGCTGAGCCGAATTAGTATGTTACACGAACTAAAATGTACTGCAAAAAGGTTGGTCAGGCTTAATTTTCAATTCCACCCTGGATTGAATTTTCAGAAAATCATTCATATTGTATGCAAGTTTCAAAACAAAAAAACTTGAAAATTTATTTTTTCCCTTTTAAAGCTCTCGATTTCTACATGTAATGTCTGTTTTTGATTTGGGAAAAGGCTCTCGATTTCTACATGTAATGTCTGTTTTTGATTTGGGAAAAAGAACATTAAAATGAAAACACCATTCAAAGTACAAAAAACTAATAAAAAGAATATGATGTTCAGAAGAGTGCTCTTACACTACAAGTATCGAGAATCTTTTTTTTTTTTTTTTTGGTAAGAGTTTAATTAGTGTTGATTGCACTCCCTTTTTTTACACATTAATATATTGATTGTTGAAAATACCTGATTTTTCCGTAGAGCCAGAACAAAGGGAAAATAGTGACTCTTCAACCACCCAGAAGAGAAAATTAAAAAGAGAGAAAAAAAATCATGAGCACAAATTCTACGCTACAAGTACTGACAGCTTAATAGTGTTGATTGCACGCCCTTTTTTTGCACATTATTATATTGATGGTTGAAAATACCTGATTTTTCCGTAGAGCCAGAATAAAGGGAAAATAGTGACTCCTTCAATCACCCAGAAGACAATATTAAAAAAAAAAAGAAGAAGAAGAAGAAGAAGAAAGAAAAAAGAAAAATCAAGAGCTCAAATGTTCTATTACAAATTACAAGATTCTTTTTTGTCCTAATTATTTCAGTTAAACAAACTAAACCAATTAGGTGATAAGTTATTCAGTTTATTTTCTTCACTACTAATTAATTATATATTTTCAGTTATTAAATTTAGCAGTTTGACCCATAAGTTTTGATGGCTTCATCTATGCAATTCGGGAGGGCTTTTCTCATTATTTATTTTGGTAAGCTAATAATCATTATGATATACGAGTATCACTAATAGATTTCAATTAAAAAAATAATAATAAGGATGTCAATACCAATATCAATATTTGAGTATCAATCCATGTGATAAGTGAATTGTCATTTTTTTTTTTTTGATAATCAATTCATTCAATAATAGATTCATTAATTCGTTTTCCTCCGAGTTCTTTGTTGCACTCTGTTTCTAGTCTATTTCTTGTTTCCTCACACATTTGGGCACACTTCATCGAGAGGATATAATAAAATCGTGGAAATCAATTAATTAAATTTATGATATCTTTGGTTAAGTAGTTAGGAAAAGGTTTCATCATTAAGTTTGAACAAGATAGAAACTGTGGCCGTGACAGTGACGATGGCGGTGATGACATATGAAAGGTTGGTTCCACGGGTGCAAGTGCAACGCATAAAACTATTTCAAGAAATTGTTTATTTGTTTAAACTTGAAAATACTTGGAAGACGGGGGGTTTTTACTTTAGACTTCCAGAAATCCATTTATAAAGTTATGCCCGCAATTTTAGGAGCTTATTTTACACCCTATCGTATATTATTTTACGATATATAATGTTATGCACCTTATTTCCAAGTAGCTAGCTCTTTGAATTGTTATTAGAATTTTAAAGTTCTGAATATTTAGAACCATTTCATTAAATGATGATTATGTTTAATCATTAGATAATAGCAGTTAAACATCTAGATCTTTGAAAAGTGAAACAGATCCTAGAGATAGGATATCTTTTTTTTTTTTTTTTTTTTCCTTGGTCAAAATTTGTCATCGCTTATGACTTCCCCTGAAAAGGCTGAAAGAAAAAAGAAAAAAAATTAATAATGAGGGACAAGCCAAGGCGTGTCAAGTACCGGTCTTATTTTTAGCCGAAATGACAAAAGTGCCATTGCCATTGTCATTCCCTTGAGTGCGTAGCATGTGTTACGGAAAGTGACGGGGAAAAATAAAAGGCGAACGATGGTCAAATGGTCTTTTCTGAGATAAATAGTCTTTTCTGTGCAATTCCAAATGGGAAGAAAGTTTGAGTATCCTATTACTGAGGCTTAGTATTTGAAATGCAACA
>JAFMPE010020329.1:18403-34288 GCA_024759925.1 Ficus religiosa | reverse complement strand
AGTCTTTTCTGTGCAATTCCAAATGGGAAGAAAGTTTGAGTATCCTATTACTGAGGCTTAGTATTTGAAATGCAACAAACCACTGTTTTCTTCTTTTTCTTCATTAACCGAAATGAATGATTTTTTTACCATAAAATGACCCTATGTGTTGAATATTTTCCAACGCACGGTCCGTTATTGTTAACAAGCAATAAATTAGTGATGAAAAAAAGTATCATTTAATGAAGATTGATTGATTATTAGCTATTGAAGTTTGTTTAACTATAATTTTGTTTGAATAAATCGATGAGGAATTGTTTTGAAGGAAAATAAATTAAACTAAAATAAACAAAAATTAAAAGAAAACAAACGTAAAATAAATTTGAAGAAAAATCAATTAATTAAAACTATAGGTTTCCGATTTCACCATTACTATTCTGTCTTGATCCTCCAATCTCAAAAGTCATGATTCATTCTCCTAATTGATAGTTAAGAATCCCTAATTTATTCACTAGTCCCCCTCGAGGTGTAGCAAATATATCTATCCTTAGAGGTTAACTCATTATAAATCTGTGTGAATTACAACCAATAATAATACAATAAGGTCCGTAGTTCTCACATGGAGATTACACTAGTCACAAAAGTATATTCATATCATACATATAACATATGGCATTCAATGCAATGAATTAGACACATAGATTTCATTATGATTAACAAATCAACTAAATAGCGGCTGATTGTTTAGAAGTGTCAAGAAAAGTGAAGAACAATCAACTAGAAAAATAAATGATCAACTGAATTGAAATAATAAATCAAGATATCATAGTTAGGCTAGGTCAGAATCCTTAAAAAGAAAATAAATTCATAAATAAAAATAAAAATTTACAAAATAAAGATTCAAGCATTTTTAAACTACATGTAGTTTTAGAATTGTGCATTTGAGGGGGAAAAAAACTATTTGGAGTTAAAAAAAAGTGTAAAAATCTAAAATATGTTCAGGAAAAAAAATAAAGATCTTGTTTTTTTTTTTTTTTCAGAAATTCTAAAAAAATTATATTATTTGAATTTGAAATAATAAAATTTTTAATTTTTAATTTTTCAGTTCATACATAAATATGTGTGAATAGAAAAACCTAATTTCTAATTAAAGAAAAAGGTTTAAAAAAAAATCGGAAAAGCATGCGCAAACCATCACTGTACTGATGTGCGTCGAATGACACGTCACCGGACGAGCATATTTCTAATAAATTCGCTCTCCTCGTTCCCTTTATAAAAAAGGATGAGTAGTGGTTTCATCAATTTCATCATGAGAAGTTGAGAACCATGAGGAACGACATCGATCTGCGATACATCATCCCTGTTTTCATTAACTTGTTCAGTTCCCAATCATCAGAAGCCCTTCCTTGGGATTGGGAATCTCCTTTTCATACATTTAACAATGATCCCCACCAAACATCATTGGCGAAGCTCTGTTTCACCTTTGTCCTGTTTCTACTGTTTTCCGTCACTTCCATGAACATCCCCATAAATCCTCCTCCGCCAAACAACAACGCCATCATTCGCTTCCAGTTCGGCAACTTCTCGCTTCACCTTGCCATTTCACTTGTCGCCTCTCTCGTCCTTCCCAGGACCCTTTTCTGGTATGCGTATCCTGCTATCCTAATCCTCGCCCTCTGCTTTTCCTCATCACTCTTCCTGCAGCTTAGTAGGCGCTTTTTGAATTGGGTCAACAACGAGCTCACGGCTTTATCAGTGTGTGAACGTGATCACAATCAAACAGAAGCAGAGATAGATATAGAGGCTCAAGTTCCTCTGCCCCAACATGGTAGTGTTGATGAAATTTCCCCTGAAGATGGCGACTCCCTTGCCTAGCCTATTGATGGGATTATGGTGCTTTAACCTTCAGAACATGCTATGGTACTGAACTACTGTTTTGTTTGTTTGTTTTGTTTCCAGGATAGTGAGAGTTTCAAGTAAGTGTCATGGTTTGTAACTTTGTATGGTTTCCCCTGTCGTTGTGTTCTGTTAAAGTGTCGTTTTAAGCTTATTAAAAAGTTGGACATGTAGAGATGTAATTCCTTTTTGGCTTGTGAGAATAAAATAGTCAATTATATTTTTGTTGGTGTTCTAACTTTTCTTTTTTGCCCTATTTTCCCCCGCTGTTTCTTTGATTAACCAAATCTCTCTTTCCCTATTAAATTTCAAGAATAGAATAACGCGTTTTTGGAGATTGGGCTAGGTCCTTACTCTCCTTTTCTGTACCTTCCTTAGAGCACTTTTTTTTCCCAAAAAAAAAAAAAAAGAAACCAAAAATAGAGGGAAAAAGGCAAGAGAATCAAGTAATTATTGTTATTCTATAGCCAAAAAAAAGAAGAAATTATTGTTATTATTTTCCAATATCAAAATGCATCCAATAATTCAACGTCGTTTTATCATCGTTCTGTCTGCCAAATTTGTTGTCAAAAAACTAGATCTCACGGTATCAAAGCGAAAAACCAAAAAAAAAAAAAAAAAAAAAAATTGTGGTTAAATACAGCGAAAAGTTCAATTTATAAAAAAAAATAAATAAATAAAAAAAGAAAGAAAAAGAGAGAGAGGGAGAGAGCATGGAAAATAGAATTGGGCCGCCCCAAGGCCCTTAACCGATTATCAAAAGGACGTCTCCAATGGGCCTGGGCCCAATATACCTTGTTTCCCTTCACAGACAAAATCAGAAGCATAAACACCTTGTTTTCTCGACTCGCCGAGGAAATCTTCCCGGAGACACTTCACTTCCGACCATGGATTTCTCCGAACAAGACGTCGATATCTTCGGCGAATAGGACGACGACGGCCAGGACAGGGACGATACCCAGCACGGCAAACGCTCCTCCTCGCCGTCGTCACCATCATCTTCATCTGCCGCAGCCTCGTCGTTGTCCTCTTCATCGGCGGCTTCTTCGTCGTCCAATGGCAGCGGAGGCGGCGATCAGAGCAGCGGCGGCGGCTGCGGAGAGGGTGGCGAAGGAGAGGAGGAGAACGGCGAAGAGGAGGTTGACAACAGCAACAGTAATAGGGCCCACTATGGCTACGAAGAAGAGAAGGATCTGTTTGGCTCCGATAACGAAGATTACTGCAAAACCCTATTCACCAGTCCTTATCCGATTCCTGGTAAATTTTTTTCCTCGTTTCTTGCTGATGATGCTCTAGTAGGTTTCGATTCACGGTTTATTTCTCTGTCTCCAAATTTAGGGTTTAGTAAATTGTCGATTTTTATACATGATTTTTGTTAATCTTTCTGGTGTTTTTTCCCCCTTTAAAAAACTCTGAATCAGTGGACTTGTACGCACTTTCTTAGCTGAATTTTCATTTTTTATTGCCTTTTGGTTATTGTAAGCTAAAACAAAAGTTTAATTTTCCGTTTCTGTTGACGAATTTATTGTTAATTTATAGTTATTAATGGTTACCTTGGCTTATAATATTCATATTAAGACGAACTTGCATGATTAGGCATGCAATGTTTGTCTACAAACTCTCCATGAACTGATAATATTTCAAAGTGGTGAACTTTAGTTGCACTTCACTGACAAATGTTTGTCTTGTTTTTTTCTTTTTCTTGCTTTTTATCCCCTTCTGTAACTTTAAATTTGTTTTCATAATACAGTTTTGCCTGTGATACGCGATAACAATAACAACCCGGGTAGAGGGAATTTTGGCCGGGGTCGTTGGCTTCAAAATGATAGGGGAGCAGCAGGCCTCCTTCCCCGACCCGGGTCTTATCCTCAGAGGCAGAACATTGGTTATGGTTCAAAGTTTGCTAATGTTCATGATGAACGCTTTGTTTCGGAATTAAAGCTTTCAAAAAGTGAAGAAACGCTATCAAGAAAATGTATTGCTTTTCAGGAGGTAAGTCAAGTGTTTTCCTTATTCCCTTGTTTATTTTGTTGATCCCCTTTTTCCATTTTCCTGGGTTCTTTTTTTCAGTATAACTGTTTGTGGTTTGCCAATTTCGTGCAGAGAATACCACATAGTTTGCATAATTTCTTTTAAGCTTTCACTTATGCAATCCAAAGTTTTCAACTGATTGCTATTTTGCTATTGTCTACAATTAAATTGATTGTTCTGTGTACTAGGTGGAACAGTGTTTTTTACATGATTAAGATCTCCCTTACATGGCAATTTGTTTGTCAAACTGCTATAAGATCCTACATGTTTATTAGCTAATAAACAATATTCGTGAACTTGGTGCCTGCCTTGTAAATTATTCTCTGTTCTTATTTAACAGAATATTTTGCTGACATGGTAATTTTATCCAATAGCCATGTGAAGTTGCTTGCCATAGTTGGGTAGAAGGTGGAGATGTCTTCTTTGATGATCGCGGCTTGGTAAGCGTATCCTTTCTTGACTTACTGCCTCTGTTTGAGTGTAACAATCTATGTTCGTTGCGTGTATTACAATCTGATGCTGAGTATGAGCTTTTTCACTTGGATCATTCCTAGTTTTGGAGGCTTTTCATGCGGCTTATTGCTGAAGACGTTGGAGTTGATCTTAACCAAGGTTTTGGTACTTTTATTGAGAAAAAAGGTACGCACGGTGCCTGGAGTATTGTGACGACCTATTAGGTTGAGGAGATGTGCAAGGGTTTAATACTCAGAAAGATCTTTTGTTATGTTTATGCATGCATTTCTTTGGGGTTATGCATATGAGGTGCTGATATTTGCTGGTAACTCTGTGTTTTTGGCTCTAAACCAGAATTGGGATCTCAAGGTTTTGGTGACCTTCTTACCTGCATAAGAGACAAAAATATTCCACTTCAAAACATTCATTTTGTGGTGCGATACTAATTAAGCTTTATTTTCTTTCTTCATTTTGTTAAGAATTCTCTATGGGTTATTGACGAAGTTTTTCTGGGTTGTGCGTTGACAGACTTTCTGTAACAACCTTAATAAGGTAGTTGCCAGTTCCTTCATTTAATTTTTACCAAATTCAATTTTCTTTCATATTTCATGTGGATGACTTCCACGAATTGTGAACTTTAACTCTTTGACATGCTGTTTTTCTAGTAATGTAACGAGAAAACATTTTTAAGTTTCTCAAATAAGAAACCAATTCTGTAATGAATCATGAAGTGGCTTGTTTTTGTGGTTGTGAAGTATGCAAGTTACTGACAAAACATTTTTATGCTGTCATATAATTCGAAGTTGTAGGGATTTTGAATAAAGAAAATCAGTTTTTCTTTATGGTATTTGAAGACGAGGATTCCATAAAAGAAACAAAGAAGAGAAATAGTGACTTTTGTCGAACTTTAAAACTGGATGATCTATTTATTTTACTTGCTAGTGGCTAAACACATCTTATAGTAATTACTCTGTTTTCTGCAGATACTGGCCACTGCATATATTCGGCATGAGCCATGGGAGATGGGAGTGCACAAAAGGAATGGAGTTGCATACCTAGATATTCATAAACTACCAGTAAGACCCCAAAGTGAGTTGGAATGACGAAGGTATTAGAATTTCTCATATCCTTCAAAAAAAAAAGCGCCCTATGTTGTATGCTTGTTATTAGAGTGTATACATATATATTGGAATGAATAAGGTATATGTATTCCAATTCAGACCAGAGTATAAACAGGAGTGGGTGAAATATGAGGTGTTTCGATGTGAGGTACGCCGCCATGGTGGTGATGAACTTCCTCAAACCAATGCCGTGGGAGTGGGACCCCTTCCATACCTTCGATGTGAGGAACATCGCTCTTTCACTGGTGGGTTCGGTCATTCTTCCACGAACTCTTTTCTGGTACACTTATCTTGCTCTCATTTTAATCTTGATCTTCTGTTCATCTCCTGTCCTTGTCTGGCTCAAAACACGCCTTCTGGTTTGGATCTGAGAGAAGCTTTCTGAGTTGGATCAGCCGGTGAACGGAGAGCCGCTGCCTGTGGCACAGGCAGTGCTTGATATTTCCCATGGGGAGGAAATATTACCGTTTGCAGAAGTTAGTGTTGATATTTATCCGACGGGCTTTGAGTATACTTATTTAAGTTACGTACTAGTGTCATGTAAATGCTACTATTTATGTTTGTATAAGAGGAGAGCGGTTTGTACATAGGCTCTCGGTTTGAAACCTAAAAATGTTTTTAATTCTCTTTAACAAGTAGGACTCATAAGCCCCATATAACGGGGAAAATTTTTTTTCATGTTTATGTAGTGGGATATTGGTGGTCTAGGAGTTTGTATAGAAGGTTTCTAAAATTATTTCATGGGTGCTCTCAGTTATATTGAAATTCATGTTATATTTTTATGTCTGTGATACAGTTGATTTCTATTCACTCGTGCATTAAAATTAGAATTATAATAAACATATCTGCAGTTGCGGTGCTTGACCATAATTTTTCCATCACTTCTGGAATCTGAACTAAGGTGATCAGACGGCTGAGAGTCTGCAAGGGTATTGAGGGGCAAATTCTGATGGAGAAAAATTGGAACCTGTGTGTTTTCAAAAGGGTGTTCAGCCAAAAAAAAAAAAAAAAAAAGAAAAGAAAAGGGGACAAGCATTTGTTGATTCTGAACCTGGGCGCCGTAGCCCCTGCAGACATGCACAGACAAAGCTTGCCCGTCTAATAGAGCTTGAGTACAGCTCTGATATGCAAGCATTCATTAGAAAACATATTTATATAATTATAAAAATTAATTTGCAATCTAGGGACTCTATAATCAAGAAATTTTCCAAAAATAAGTAACATAACCAAGTGAAGCATACGAAGATATATATTTATATTTTCATCTTGCAAATTTTAGAGGACAACAAGGCCTTATTGTACCGAGTTATACATCATATAAGAACAAAATAAGCCAATACATAGCAAAGCCATCTCTAGCTTTTTAATCATCATTAAAAGATTGGAAATTTCCTCATTCTTTCTACCAACCTTAGCAGGCAACTCCAACAAAGTCATTTTTGGCTTCTATCTGAAGTCGTGGTTGATTAACTTCTTCCTCCACCCGAACGATACTCTTCATGGATCTATCATTCGAATCGTCAACATTCCTTGGCAAATTATAATGAGCCTCATCTAGCCATCGATCAAACCCACACCCATGTTCAGCTTTACTCAGTTCATGTATTATCCTCATTATTGTTACCAAATACGCATTTTAAACATCCTATAAAGAATACTGATGAACTAAAATCTAAACTTGTATCTACTGCATCCTAGGAATTATCGTCCTCTACTATTTTATGTTTTCGCGGTCCGTACAACAGCTACAAGATCATATTTGCACCTTATTGCAACTTTAGAATCAACCTCCGTCTCCTTGGTTGGAGTTTTGATCCAACTGCTACTTCCTTCCGTTGTTAAAATTAAATATTTTTGAAATAATTACATAAAAAGTGTATTTTTAGAATCTCATTTTAATATATGTTTATTTTTTTGATAATATTACATAAATGTCCATTTTGAAAGACTTTTACCATATTTAACATTGTTTTACCTCATTAGATTTAAATTTTTTTTTCTTATTTGTTCATCATTTTTTTTAAATCTTTATCTTAATTACTAGTTCTTTATTACAATGATTGCTTATTAGTATGATTTATATTTTTTATTTTTTTACAATCATATTTCTTAAGTATGATTTAGGTTTCTTAGAAATAAATTTTTTTATGCCGATTAACTTCTTTATGATAATTATTACGTTATTTTGATAATTTATTTTTTATATTATTATTGATATTGTTTCAATAGATAGTTTCTAAAGTTTTTTTAATTTTATTTTTTATTTTGTGAAGAGATAGTTTTTAAAGTTTAAATGTGATATGAAATCTTTTTTTTTTTTTTTTTGCTAATTACTAGATCATTTTGTTTTTTTTTTTAAATGTGCCATGTTTTTTTTTTTGGTTATGATATTACTACATCATTATGATGTTCTTCTTTATGATAATTAGTATATCATTATGATGTCTTTTTTAGGTTTTAATAAAGTGTTTAACATTTCTTAACAGTATCATTTTTAATATGTTCGTTGTGAATTTATCTTAATGACCAATTATTTATAATAATGAATGTTTTTTTATATGTCATACAACTAATATTTCTTTTTTTTTTTTTTATAATAAATCAAGTCAAATGATCTTTTTTTTCCTTTAATGAAAGATTTTCTTAATCTGAAATGTTTTAGAGATTTTTTTTTCATTTTTTTTGTCAATTATTTATTTATTTATTTTCAATTTTTGACGAAAGGGTAATGTGATCTTCATAAGTGCCAATTTAGACTTCTTTTTTTTTTTTTTTCTTTTTAGTAAAGTATCAATTTAGATATTCATGTAAATAAAAGAAAATTAGATATTTTTTAAATCACTGTCTTCGATTTAGGCATTTATGGAAATAACCCAATATTTTTTTATTTGCAATTTGCAATTTCGTGGGCCTAAACATTACTAGGATAACTGCACTTCAAAGCCTAAAACGACACCAAAACACTCCTCTTACACTTTCTAAAAAAATTATTACTGCATGTCTTTCTATTATGATTCTTTAACAAACTTTTATGATTTCAATCATTAATATCAAATGTTGACAAAATATAAAAGTACCATTATACCCAATAGCTGCACTCATTCTAATAACTTTTCATCATCTTTATGGAATGATTTTACAAACTTTTACCCTTAATGTCTTAAAAATATTGATTAACTTTTCCTTAAAGAAAGAAACCGGTCGATGGCACAGGCAACAACAGGTACATCCTCTTCATGCCCACGTGTTGCTGGGCAGGACACCAAAAAATAATGGTGGTCTATAGACAAAGCTAAGAAAAATTTAGGACCTTTGGGATCTTATTTGGAGACGGTGTTTTAGATGTTGGAGATGATTTGAGTTTTGAAAATATACGTTTGGTGAAAATAAACTGTTTGGAGTAAAAAAATGCAAAACTTGAAACATATTCAGAAAAAAATTAATAATATGGATCTTATTTCATTTATCTCGAAATTCTAAGCAATTTAAAAGAAAAATCATTTCATTTAGACTTAAAATAATAAAGTCATGGCCTTTTAAATTTTGAGTTTTGAAAATATTTGGAAAAGTGAATAATAAAATTGGAGAAAAGAGACAAAAATTGTTTGGAAACAAAGATTCTAAGGGTTACCCCAAACAGACCCTTACACATTTTTTAAGGCATTTTCTACAGTTCCCCAGCAATTTTTGGGGGACCAGTATCTCTCTTGTGTCAGTTCCATGAGGAAGAGGGTTTTGGCAAACCGGTTATCTTTGGTTATATGTGTTTGGCTCACAAGTTCAACTCCAACTAAACTGTACTTTTTGATCTCAATTTTTATCTTTTTCTGAAAAGTCAACTAACTTAAACTTAAAAATTTTAACCCAAACTGTTTTACCAAACGCACCAATAAATCATACACGTGAATTCCTTTCACGAGTCCCTGAGCATCTTGGCATGTAGAAACTATTTTTTAATAAGGTACTAGTGTAAAATTGCACTCTTGTAAGGGTGTATATGTATTTTCAGATGATATAGTACATATAGATGTGGGTATTAACGTAAAAACAAGTCTGAAATTATTTTTTAATGATCGCTTGAGAGAGTGATGACAAAGAAAAGGCGGGTAATGTGTCTTCTGAACAAAGTAATGGAATTCTAGGTGATATAATAGACACTTTTTTCCTAGTAAACTTTCTATGCGGAGTTATTATCATACCGCAATTAAATTTTGTGAGTAAGAAAAATGTCCAAAATAACTCATTTATTTGATTAAAATATTTTTTTGTCTTTATTATATAACTATTAATGTTGATGTGGTTATATTTTCTAAAACATCAAAATTATGCTTTTCAATTTTCGAGGGTAAATTTCGTACCTCAATTCCTGTTATACATGGGTCATCCCATGTTATAGATGACCAGCAAAGAACAAAGCATGTTTGACTGCAATACGTCTGAGATGACAGCAAAGAATTCAGTTGACTACTCCCAGGATATCCAAAATAGTCCATGAAATTCTCCATTCCGGGGAATCATAGAAGCTAATTATGAGGATTAATCACTCCCAACCAGTGAGGACGGGATTGATATCAGGAAGTCAACAATCAACCAAAAGGCAAATATATGCATCTAAGAGAATTACCAATCCAAGTAAGGAAATAGTTGATCGAAAGAGGAGCTACGTACTATAAATAGAGGAGAACATATAGCTTAAGGAAGACACATGAGCACGCCCATACTCTGCCATTTTCTCTCGAAACTCCTTGTATTCTTAGTTTTGCAGTGGAAAGTCCCATCAAACACACTTTTTAGAGGACTTACTCTCATATTAAAAGTGAGTCTCTACAAAATTCATTGTCTGTTTGTCATATTAATTCTAAGTACGGATACATATCAAAAAGTGTTCATTTCAATCATTTGACCTTAAACAAATTGACAGTAAATTTTACACTTTACATCAATCTACATGAAATATACTTATTTAAAGCATTAATTAACTAAATTATTAACTAAAATAGATCTTGAAATAAAATCATTAGATACCATTTTCTCATAAAAAATGGATTTTTCTTCTTCATACGTTCCACAACCAAAAAGGGTGCTATTGTGCTAAAAGGGCTCAAAATTAACAACGATTTCCTTGTTTTTTGTTTGAAAGTGCTTTGAATTGTTGAAGAACCAAGTGATTATTAGCAATGGGTATATTTATTCACGATTAGAAGGGATATATTGTTCATTACGCTTTTAGATGTTTTGATTGAGGACAACCGGCAGCCCTCTAGTCAATTTTTACTGCCCTTTTAGCGCCCTTTTTGCCCTCAATGCACAGGAGCCATCCATTTCCTTTAAAATATTAACTCATGCCACCTGTATGGTCAAGATTATCCGGGGAAAAATAAACTGGGGATTTGTAGAAGGCCTCTTTTTTTAAAATATTGATTACTACGTAGAAATTTAGATAAATAATCCATTGCTTAAAAGAAAAGTAATAATATCAAGTGGGTTCATGTGTCCATCTATTCAAACCAGAGATAATAACGTGGCAGGTTGGGGGTTGGGGAATGCTTTCCTGTCCCCATCTTCTTTTAGATAGAAGCAGGGTTGGGGACGGGAATTCCCCGTTGGAGGAGCTTTCCCCATACTTTTCCTATTCTTCGTCTATTATAAATATAGATATGAAAATACAATAAAGTAAAAATAAACAATAAAGTAGAAATGTAACATAAATTTAGTTTAAAAACAAAGATTTCATAAATAAACCAAATTCTAAACATATGCAAATAAAATCTTAAATATAAAATGTCTCATTAAAACATTACAAACTCTAAAAACTAAACTTTATAAAACACTTAAGTTAAAAAAGCTTAAAACTATAAAAAAGAAAAAAATAAAAATAAAATTCTCCTTCTTTATCTATTCCTTGTAGTTTCAATCTTTTATATTATAGATGCACATAGTTTTAAATTATTTTCATAGTACTATGTACATAAAAATGTATACAAAATCACACATGTGTATATAAGGCAGGAACGGAGTGGGGGAGTGTTTTTCTTGTCTTCGCCTCACTAATCTTTCAGGGATAAGATTTCGGGTCCGTTTGGTGAATGAGTTGATTTTGAGATAAGATGAAATTTTTAAGTTTGAGTTGAGTTGACTTTTTAAAAAATAGTTATAAACTTTGTTGACTTTTCAAAAAAAGATAAAAATTGAGATAAAAAATTTAAGTTGAGTTTGAGTTGAGTTGATTCACCAAACATAATTCATCTTTATCCCCATTTTCAAACTTGTGTCCCCAATCTCCATCCTGTTTGGGACGGATCCCCACGGGGCCCATCCTTGTGAGGAATATTGTCATCCCTAATTCAAACTTCGACTCTAACATGCGATTAGTTGGGGTCGTAAGAGCATCTCTCCCTATAATACCATATATTCCAAAAAATCTTAACTATAATAAAAGAGTAGATATATATGGATCTACCATTCCTTTTTGGTAGTAAAAACTTACCGTTTTGGTGCCTTCTTTCTTTTCTTTTCTTTTTTCCCCACTGTCCTTCCTCACAACCATTGCAGCTAACATTTGCTTGTTGCCTCCCACGTGTTGTGCTCTTGCAAGAGTTCTGAAACTTAAACTTAAAAGAAGACCATTTAATTTAAATTACAGTTTTGCTATATTGTAACTACATATTTATTATTTTTTAAGTTCAAAACATCTAAAAAGAAGAAAAAAGAGTAGAGTTTTTTCAGAGAAAAAAAAAAAAAAAAGGAAAGCAACAATATTTTTTGCAGACATGTTGATAGGAAAGCATTTTGCAATTTTTTTTTTTTTTTTTTACTTCAACCTGCATATTGATATTCACTTTTTTTTTTTTTGGTGAATTTATATTTATGGTCACTTTATATTCAAGTTAAATAAAGCCCTTTTATATTAAAATTACGTCAATCTCAAATATGATAAATCCTAACTAATATATTTAACTAAAAAATATCTCAATTTCTCATGTTAGTTGATTTTTCTTCTTCTTTTTTAAGTTTTTTTAATATATTATAATTTTTAAATACATAGTAAATTGTAGATTTTTTTTATAAGGTTTACCCTTTTTTTAAAATGAACTTTGTGTTTAAGATTTCTTTTCTTTTGGACTATATGCACATCAGTCCCTAACTTTATTTTCAGTTATTGATTATTTGATTCATTATTAATTTTAACAAATCAATCCTTAAATTATTGATTTAGTTACAATTCTTGGTAAAATAAAAAACGTATAATAATTTTGAGAGAATTTGCTATGTATGCAGCACATGGCTTAATTTGTCTTAATTTTCTATCAATTTGACCATCTACAATTCAATGCAAAATTTATGTACCAAAGTCCAAATTTTAAATTTTGCAATGCACATCACTCCCCAATATAATGTTATTTTTAGTAGTAGATTATGATATTTGATTGCTATTTGTTGTCTTGACTTTATTGATATTATCATTATTTTTAACTTATTTAAATTAAAAATTACTTTACTTAAAACTTATAATACATTCATTTTGTATCATGTTTGAATGTAATAAATGGAAAACAATATGTGTTTCGATGTCTCTTTTATACATTGCATTCAAATATAATGTGTATTTAGATTGTTTACATTTAAAGAGTCATTTTGATATGTGTTGGTGTGAGAGAGTATATAATATGATTAGCAAAAGTATATAAAAAAAGTTAATAGATGAACTGTTCAGATATATTTGTATTAAAATGAAATATAAAGGTACTCAAACATACATTATGTTACATTGAGATATAATATACAGCGAATAATGTTTTCAAATGCACCATTAATAATTATAATAAAATATACATATGACAATAGAAATTGTATTACAAATTGAAGCATGTAGGATAATATACCAAATGTACTATAGTCATATTTTTAATAACAAAATATAACATTGGCATTTATATTAGAGATGATCCTAGAAGTTCAACTTTTTTCATTATCTATTTTAGATATTTTTTTCTCATGTTTCTAATCTCAATTTCCTCACTGAAAATTTTAATTTCCTTGCTTGTGATCGAGATTTAGTTTTGATTGTAATATGTTTTGTTTCATTCTTTTCATGTTCAAATTTATGTAATATGTATTTTTCGACTAGATTATTCTCAATACATATTTTTTTATTCTGGAAGAAATTTTTATTTTTTCTTTTTCATATATAATTACTCGTATTCTATATTTTAGATTATTAAAATTTCCATAGTTACTCAACAGTTGGACGATGCACGTGCCTTTGACTCCTATATTAGAAACTGGAAACCGATGTGCTCACCAACCCAACGCAGATCTTTTTCATCATCCCTCCATCTACGGTGTAAGAAATGTAACTGTATCAAGTGGGCCCATGTCTGGAAACCAAACGAAATTATTCTATATTTTGCTACTAACCTCAACAGTGCTGCTCTCTCCTGTGTTCTCTGTCTCAAATCCCAAAGTTTCCCAAGACTACAAATGCCCATCCTCCCCCGCACCCACAGCTCACCACCCTCACAATAGTAATAACGAATCTAGGTTAAGCTTTGGAGCTTGGGCTAGGTCCTTACTCGCTTTTTCTGTACCTTCCTTAGAGCACTTTTTGAAAAAATGGGAGTATGTTTTTTTCTTTTAGTAGGAGTGTGTATGAATATGACGTATGTATGGATATGACATATTGTGGTTTTTCTTTTAGTAGTTGTGTGTATGAATATGACATATTGTGTGTTTTTTTTTTATTTTATTTTAGTAGGAGTGTGTATGAATATGACATATTGTGTTTTTTTTTTCTTTTTTTCTTTTAGTAGGAATGTGTATGAATATGACACTCTGTTTTTTCTTCTTCTTTTAGTAGGGATGTGTATGAATATGACACATTGTGTTTTTTTTTTTTTTTTTTTTTCTTTTAGTAGGAGTATGTATGAATATGACACTGTTGGTTTGTTTGGTTGAATGGGCCAAACCATTCAACTCAAACTTTTTTTGTCTTTTTCCTAAAAAGTTTTTTATCTTTTCTAAAAATTCAAAAAAATTTATTATTAAAACTTAAAAATTCCAACTCAAACTACTCCACCAAACAAACCATATGTTTTTTCTTCTTCTTTTAGTAGGAGTGTGTATGAATATGACACATTGTGTTTTTTTTTTTTTTTTTTTTCTTTTCGTAGGAGTGTGTATGAATATGACATATTGTGTGTTTTTTTTTTTTTTTTTTTTTCCTTTTCTTTTAGTAGAAGTGTATATGAATATGACATACGTATGAATATGACATATTAAGGGAGGGGTGAGACTATTTGAGAATGACATATTAAAGTGGAATGTGTCCAATTCATCTCATATCGTGACCCTCCTTCCTTATCAACGCCGTATTGTATTCCAAAAAAGAAACAGGAGTGGAGAAAAGATTATTAAAAAAAAAAAAAAAAAGCGCGTGGAGTAAAAAACAATAACGTATCTATAAAAAGGGTCTTCCCCTTCTCCAAATCTGCACTGAACCTTGCAAAATTTGAGAGAAAATGAGCAACTTCGATCTCCGTTACACCATTCCCATCTTCATAAACTTGCTAAAATTCCAATCAGAAGCTCTTCCATGGGATTTTGATGCCTTCCATGTTCTTAATAATCTCCACCAAACCTCTTGGACAAAAATCTCCTTCCTCGTTTCCCTGCTTCTCCTCATCTCTTTCACTTCCATGACCATCTCCCTCACTCGTCTTCCGCTCAATTCAGCCCTCATTCGCTTCCAACCACAAAACTTCTCTCCTCACATCGTTGTTTCGCTACTCGCCTCGCTTTTCTTTTCCCAAACTCTGTTTTGGTTCTTGTATCCTTCTATTCTGATTCTGAACCACCTTCTTGGCCGGGTCAACGTGAGGCTCTTGGCTTTACCTAGTTGGAATCTCCGTATCAGTTCTACTCTCACCTATGACCACCAAGAAGATGACATAGATGTAGAGGCTCAAGCAGCTCCTGTGCACCCAGTCCCAGTGGGTGCAGTAGATCACATCTCCTCTGAAGACGGCGACGACGACGGCGATGGCGACTCTCATCCGGAAGCTAATGACAAGAATATGGAGGCTTTGACCACTGCCAGCGTCACCCAAAGCCACCATGATGGGTAACATCCTTTAAAATGGTCCCAAGTCCTGACCAGAATCAGTCCACCTTTCTCAACGTAACTTTTCCTTTTGAATAATACTATATTGTCCCTTCTTTTCTCTTATTTTGAATTTTTTCTTTTTCTTTTTTCTTTGTATGGAAAGTGATAGTTTCATTGTTATAGATATTATGATTTCCCAAGTTGTTTTGTTTCCTGAAGAGTTGTTATAAGCTCAAATCATTTGTGATCTATATGTATTTCCTCTTTGGCTATAGTGAGAATAAATTTGTCAAACATAATTTG
>JAFMPE010020218.1:0-15892 GCA_024759925.1 Ficus religiosa | reverse complement strand
GAATTTTCAGTAAGTTCTAGCATTAGAAACTAGGAAGTAAGATAAGTATGTAAGGTAACGGCCCACGTTCACGTAGTTGTTGGTGGGAAGAGGAATAAGACAGCGACGGAACAGGGAGACGTTAATTGATACTGTTTGATATCCAATAAAGGAAGGTTATGTAGAGTGCGGTTATTTTGTGTTAGTTTTCATGCGAGAAATAATCCTCACTGTTGATGGACTGGCTGCCCTTCAAACCAAGGATTTTTATACTTATGATGACATGAGTTTGATTAGGCAAGAGTGGGCAAACTTTGTTATGCAGTTTATTCAATATAAGTAAAAACAATATATCGATTTTGTACTATATGCATATTAATTGTACAAATCTAGGTCATTGTATTTATCATTTTATTCTTGACTGTCTAATAATAGATAACACAAGGAAATGAAACGAATTCCGGAAAATTTTTATTTTTTTTGCCGTAGATAGGGCTACCACGACGGTTTCACGAGTCTTGGAAAATTTTACCATCGTGGTAGTCTTGGAAACCGTCGTGGTAGCCCATATACCACGACGATTTCACAATTAAACCGTCGTGGTTGCCATGGGCAACCACAACGGTTTTTCCTTGGAAACCGTCGTGGTTTCACCGGAAACCAAGACAGTTTCCAACCACGACGGTTTTTCAAAAAAACCATCGTGGTTTCACCAGAAACCAAGACGGTTTCCAACCACGACTGTTTTTCAAAAAAACCGTCGTGGTTTCTTAACTAACACGATGGTTTTTCTCCAATAAACCATCGTGGTATGTTCATAAATGTTCAAATTTAAGTCCATTTGTCCACATTACACGACGGTTTATTAATCGACGGTTCATAAATGGAATCTCAAAAGATACCACGGCTCTGGATTCCACGACGGTTAGAAAACCGTCATGTAAGTGTTACCACGACAGTTAAAAACAGTCGTGGAATCTATATTCTGTAGTAGTGGTTGGTTTCGCCGTCCCCCCTCCCGCCGCCGTTCGCCCCACCCCGCGATTGGGTCCCCACACTCCTGCCTCGGTTTGTAGCCCCCCCTTCCCGCCTCCTTTGTTAGCACACACCCCCCTCCCCCACTCCCTCCCTAGGTTTTCCCCCCCTCCAGGCACCATTCGTGCCCCCTTGTAGAGAGAGAGAGAGAGAGAGAGAGAGAGAGATTGAGATTTTAGGATCTTCAAATTTGCTTACTTTCACCTTGTTGATTTTGATTTTTCGTTTCTATCGATCTGAAGCAACTGCCTGAGATCTTTAGTGGTGGAGTCGTCGGCGGCGACGGGAGATCCCTATTTCTTCTTTGAGAACATTGCGAGAGGAAGCGAGCTCAGAGTCGACAAGACGGCGAAGGTGGATCCGGCATAGACGTTTGAGTTTCCAATCATCGAAACCCTTAGATCCACGATCCCTAACCTCTTCAGCACCATCTCCGGCGTCGGAACTAGCCGCTGGGTTCTAGACACGACCACCACACCCCCACCCCCACCACCATTCCCCAAGCACTCCGATCTGGCCCCCCCCCCCCTCCGGCCCCGCAGAGCTTGGACCCTGAACCCCTAAGCCCCAACCACCCCCATGCCCCCCAATCCACCAATCTGAGAAATGAGAAGAGAGAGAGAGAGGGAGACGAGAGAGAGAAGACAGATTTTTATGATTTTTTTAAGTTTTAATTAAATTAATTATTGTTAAATTTCTAAAATATCCTTTCAACTTACTTATTCCGTTAGAATTTTAACGGCTTTGAATAGAAAAAACTATAATGGTCAACATTTTAAGAGTTCAGGGTCTTCTTGACCAAAATAAAATAAAATATGGACTAAACCGTCATTTTTTAGAGAGTTTTGAAACTATTTGGGTCAATTACTAAAAAAAAAATTCAAAAACGGATATATTTTCTAGTGTTTCTAGCCTTATTCACAACAATATAATATATACTATAATGAAGTATAAATAATGCCAGCTACTGCATGAGCATTGCTTTTGTAATTATTCACTTTTATTTCATTGATCATTAGGCTTTTTCAATCTTTGACTTTTAGATTTCCCAACATTTTATTAATAATCAATTATTATTTTGAATCGTGCTTGTTCAAAACTTCCCACCCACGCGCTTTTTTCTCAAAGCCCACCTCAGAACTGAAAAGTCAACTCCCCCAATAATCCCATCAAAGCACAAATACCATTATATTATATTCATATCAAACATGATGATGAAAATTTTAAATTAGAAAGGATTAATTTTTAAAAAAATTAATTATAATTTTTATTAATTAAAAAAAAGATGAAAATTAAAAAATTAATTATAATTTTTATTAATTAAAAAGAAAGATGAAAATTAAGATGAAAATTTTAAATTCTAATTAGCAAGAGACTAAATTGTTATGAATCGTTTTAATCTGTAAGTTTTTTAATAAAAGACAAAAATTTTTTTCAGAAAAAAATAAAAACTGAGATGAAAAAAAACCGTTTAAGTTGAAACCCCAAACAAGACCTAATAAAACATAAAAAAATTTAACAAAGTTAATAACAATCCAAAATTATCTGGAAAAGTTAATTCTCCATTTAATTAAAAAAATGTTTTATTTCTTCGAAGAAAATTTATTTAACAAACCAACAAATAATCCCAAAAGTCAAACCCTCTCTCTCCCTCCTCCTCCTCCTCCTCCTTTCTCCCTCTATCGTACTCTCAAGCTTACGAAATATGAACAATGATGGTTAAGAAGCACAAAAACAACACTGTTTTTCATTTCATTCATTCATTTCTTCGTTATTAATGGGCAACGGTGCAGGTAATCTCAGCCGGTGTTTCGCCGGCGCCGGACAAATCTCCCGCCGGCATGACATCGTCGTCGTCGTCTCGGACCCCCTTGACGAAGGACTCGGCCACTCCTTCTGCTACATCAGGCCCGACCCGGATCGTCCCTCCGACACACACGACAACAAAAGCTCGACAACGACGACGTTCTTTCGGGCGATCTCCGGCGCCTCTGTGAGCGCCAATGCCTCAACTCCTCTCTCCACTTCCGCCGCCTTCGACGACGCATGTCTCGGCGCCGCTTCCTTTGAGAGCTCCACTCTCTTCGCCTCCATTCCCCTGCAGCCGGTGCCCCGCTTCTCCTTCAATGGAGTTCCCGGGTCAGGTCCTCTTGAGAGAGGCTTTTTGTCGGGCCCGATCGAACGGGGTTTCGCTTCGGGCCCGATTGATCATGGGTTGTATACGGGTCCAGTTGATAAACATGAGATGAGCTTCTCTAATTCTTATACTGAGTCTGATGAGACTAATAGTGAAAAGAAGGACAAGGACCAGAGGGAGAAGAAGAACAATGACCAGAACAAGAAGAAGAGTTTGATGAAGATTTTTAAAAGAGTGATTTTAGAGACAATTGGGAACAACAAGAACAAGTCATTTGTGGCTCCGATAATGAACAAAGGCGTTGTTTCGGTTAGGGAATTGGATGATTCACTAGAGAAAAATGTTACTAAGAATGTAATTATGGCGAATAGTGGTGCTAGTAGTACTACTACTAATTTGAGCAGCTTCAACAATGGTGATGATTATGATGATGAGGAGGATGAGGATAACTCGTTAAGAAGTCAGAATCTCCAATGGGCGCAAGGGAAAGCCGGCGAGGATCGGGTTCATATAGTGATATCGGAGGAGCACGGCTGGGTTTTTGTGGGGATATATGATGGTTTTAATGGACCTGATGCACCTGATTATCTTTTGTCTAATCTCTACCCTGCCGTTCATAAGGAGCTAAAGGGGTTACTGTGGAATGAGAAGTTCGAATCTGGAGACAATTCGGAAGAAATTGAGCTGCCCCTGATGAATTTAGATGAAAACACGGGTTTGGATACTAATTTCAACAGGAAGCAGGGCAAGAGTAGGAGTAGAGCTGGGGTGAACAAGTGGGAGGAGAGTCAGAGGAGGTGGAAGTGTGAATGGAAAAGGGAAAGGCTAGAACTTGATAGGAAGTTGAAAGAAAATTTCAATCGTCCGGGACCAATTGAAGTGATCAACCATTCGGACGTCCTAAAAGCGCTCTCAGTGGCTTTGAAAATGACGGAGGATGCGTATTTGGATGCGGCGGATAAGACGGTGAAGGAGAATCCTGAGTTGGCCTTGATGGGTTCTTGTGTTTTGGTGATGTTGATGAAAGGAGAAGATGTTTACTTGATGAACGTCGGGGATAGCCGCGCTGTCTTAGCTTGGAAGTCTGAGCCGGAACTTGGGATCGGGAGGGAAGGCAGGGACTTGGATCCGATAAACGAGGAGACACTCCAAGAGCTTGAACTCTCTGATGGTGATCATGATCATGATAACGCTAATGAATATGATTTGTCCAATTTAACTTCCTTTCAGCTCACCATGGATCACAGCACATATGTGAAAGAGGTAGCTAACTTAATTTGTTATACGGGAAAAAAAAAAAAAAAAAAAAATCGATTCGAAATTCCAATTTGCGTTTTCTAACGTAGAGACCTTTGATTAATTTCAGGAGGTGCGGAGAATTAAGAATGAGCATTCGGATGATGCTTGTGCAGTAATGAATGACAGAGTAAAAGGCTATTTGAAGGTCACAAGGGCTTTTGGGGCTGGCTTTCTCAAACAGGTTTATATAATTTTTCCTAAATGTTTAAAACTATGCAAAAAAAAAATAAAATAAAATAAAATAAAAAATAAAAAAGACAACGGTATAAATTTTATCCCATAATCCCATTACTTCAATTGATATGTCACAAGAAATTACAACATTCTTCTCTAGGAGATTATTTCAATTTTTTTTTTTTTCCCCTTGAAAGTAACAATATATATAATATAAATTTGTATGTATCAACCAAATGTTGTGGATTTTGGTCGGGTGCAGCCAAAGTGGAATGATGCTCTACTGGAGATGTTCAGAATCGATTATGTGGGGAGTAGGCCATATATAACATGTTCACCTTCACTATACCATCACAAAATCAGCTCAAGAGACAGATTCTTGATACTGTCTTCTGATGGGCTATACCAGTATTTCACAAATGAGGAAGCTGTTTCTGAAGTTGAGCTCTTCATTTCTTCTTTTCCTGATGGAGACCCGGCTCAACATTTGATTGAAGAAGTTTTGTTTAGAGCCGCAGGAAAAGCAGGTAACCCCTCCTCCTTTTTTATTATTATTATTTTTTCCCATTAAATTTACGAACAAATGAAGTGAATACCATCAAATTCCTAAGTCAATGCTAAATTTCGACGAAAGGAAAAAAAAAACTATATTTTCCTAACACAATGTTTTATATAAATAGAGTCAAATTTGGCATTATGCTTTAGTATAGCAATGTGTCCAATTTTAGAGAATTTGGTTACTTATATTGTTCCTTTTGTCATGTAACATTTAGTAAGGATCTAGGTGGAGGAAGTATCATAATATTTTGTTTATATGCTTTTTATTGTAAAGTTGATTTTTTTACACATTGACATTAGCATTAGAAATAATTAATTTGGGGCGTTTTTATCTGACATAAACAGAAATTTGAGACTGTGATTGCAGGCATGGACTTCCATGAGTTGCTTGATATTCCGCAAGGGGAACGCCGGCGCTACCATGATGACATTTCCATCATTGTTATTTCTTTGGAGGGTAGAATATGGCGTTCATCTGTGTAAATGAAGACATAACCAATTAGAAAGTGTTGTCACAAATCCACCAAAGGTTGTTTAAAGCAAAATATAATAATTAAAATAATAATAAAAAAAATTAAATTAAATCCCAACAAGGGTTCAGTTCTTTTGCTAGTTGATGTCATTTTCCCCAATTTATTTTTTCTTTTTTCTTTTTCCCCTTACTTATCAAAGGAGTAGAAGATTTAAGAGCTAAACACGAAATTTTTTTGTATAATTAAAATCATGCTATATGGAAATGGAGTAGGTGATTGCTATTGGTTTGGTTAAATTCATGACAGTACTCATCCTAAAGGGTCAAAACATTAACTTTCTTCTGAATTCTTTTCCCTTACCAAATCTAGAAAACTAGAAATACCTATCTTTTTGCTTTTGTCCCTATATCTTTAACCATTCCAAGGACGTAAGAGGATATCATGAATCATTATATTGGGTGGTTAGTTTTCTAGGTTCCTACAACAAGTGGGGTCTTTACCCCCCAAGTTGCAATGTCGTTTTTTGTGTTAGGTATTAAAGGAAGAGGATAGTTTTGAGTAGATTAAAGAGTTTTTCAATTTCTATGATTTCAACTTAAACAATATACAATGCTTCCAGAAAAACTTGTATTATATGAAAATGCGTATATGTCTAACATTTGTAAGGCAGGTGCAGTTGGAGATGATGATGATAGTGGTAGTCAATTAATCCCATCATTAGTTTCTTAATCTCCTCACGCGTTTTTCTTTTTTCTATTTTCCCCAAATACTATTTCTCTATCCACGTTCTTTTCTATTCAAATCCTTAGAACTTAGACTTTTTGGATCCACCCAGTAAAATAATAATAATAATAAAAGTCAACCATTTTTGTGAGTTTGGCTGATTTTTTAAAATATCGAATCTCTACGCTCAAATATTATTATTAAACAGATAATGACAATAACAATCAATACAAACTTATTAGATTGTACAAGTATTGTCATGTACAGTGTTTAACGTTAGCACCAATATATCATATCGCTTAACAAAAAAACACCAATTAAATAATGTACGGGCATGTTTAAATTTACTTGGCATGAAGGAGAATGGGAATGTGAAAGTATTTTCTTGTCCCAATTCTAAATACATATTTATTAAATTAAAAATATTGATTCAGTGGTATTCATTATCCATAGAAATATAGGGGACATTACGATTATTTTTTAATTTTTAATTTGAGATTAGAGATTCAATTCAAGCGTAACATATTATAATATAATTAGGTATGAAATTACTATCAAATTATGCATATAATCATCAACATTAGTTTTATCCCTGGTTTTGTTTTCTTTAAATTTTAATAAATTCTAACCGATAATTTAACATCCATAACGATATTTTAATTTTTTTTTCTTTCTCTAATTTGAGGGTGGATGATTCAAATTAGGGAAATTTGTAAACATGTCATAAATTTGGCACTTCCTTATAATTTTGCCCACCATAAGAGCAAAATTGATAATTTTACCATTTCATAACATTTAACTAAATAATTAAATGCAAAAAATAGTAAGTAGACAAAAATACCCCTATCTCTTTCTTTTCTTTTCTTTTTTATTTATTGAAATATTTTTTTAGATATCTTTGACTCTAGTTGCCGGCAGGTCACCGGTTACCGGCCTCTGACAGCATTCAATTGCTAGTCGCTGGAGCAGGCTGATCGCCGGTCATCGGAGAAATTCTGTTAGATTTTAAAATGGATTCTAACAGAATTTTTTTCGTATTTCAACAAAAATGACCAATGTATCCGGCTCTGGTCAGTAGTACCGCCGACCGAAAAGATTCTATTAGAATTCCAAATAGATTCTGACATTTTTTTCCATATTCCAATAAAGATAGTTGGACATATCTGATGTCGGTTTAGGGTTGTTAAAGAGAATCTGCTAGAATCCAAAATGGATTCTAACATATACATATATATATATATATATTTGTATTTCAACAAATACGGCCGAACTTATCCTTCTCCAGTCCAGTCGCCGGTTGATGGAGAGATTTTGGATTCTAACAGAATTAATTTATTATTATTATTTGTTTTGTATTTCAACAAAGATGACCAAATGTATCCAGTGACGGTGGACCACCAGCCTCCAGTCTCCTGCGCCAATCACTAGATGGATTATATATGTTAGAATAAAAAATGAATTCTATTACAATCCGAGAATAAAAAACGGATTCTACCAGAATCTGATAAGGCAAAATGGATTCTGATGGAATGCAAAACGGATTCTAATATAATTCGAGAAGAGAAAACGGATTCTAATAGATTGCAAAACAAATCCTATCAGAATGCAAAATGGATTCTATCAGCCAAAACAGATTCTACCATAATCCAAGAAAGCAAAATGGATTCTGATAGAATGCAAAAAGGATTTTGATTCAATACAAAATGGATTCAGATTAAATACAAATGGATTTTGATAGAATCCAAAACATAATCTTTTTTTTTTTTTTTTTTTGTTGCATCTTTGGTTGAAATACTAAATCATTAACGCTTTTATTTTTACTATACAGTATCAAAATTTTTCTTGACAAACAAACGGAGCTGAGAAAAACGACAAACAAGCCACCAAAAAATAAATTTTCTCGGCAAACAAACCTCTGAAAACAAGCAAATCGATCTTATTTCAGATTAAAACTGTAATTTACGAGAATCTGCGAGATACTTACTGAAGAAGTTAACGAAAAGCATTACTGCAACCAAAATAGTCACTTGATAAAATGGAAACGAAATAAATGGGAAAATTAACCATCACACACTTTGCATAACAAGATTCTTACATATTTTTAAAGTTGGCTCAACACTTGGTTGATGATCTAAAATCTGCATGAACATCTGGATTTAGAATATTACTTGAGCTTCTAGGTTCTGCAACGTGCAACACCAACAAAGCAGGAATTGGAATACATCATTAAGCTACATACCATTATCAAAATTCTTCATTACATATATAAGAACATTACCAAGCCAAAAACTTTTCGTTTACAGAAACTTTTATTTATTTATTTATTTATTTTCACGTATTACTAATTACACATTGATTTCGCTAGTATCAAAGAGATTGCAAATTTGAAGCTTCTAAAAACTAGACAAAATTTCAGGCATTCAGTATAGAAAAGGCTTGTTCCGAAAACATGACACCAGCATCAATCAAAATATAACAATCATAATTCCCAACCAGCATACTTGCATACAGTGAAGTGAGAAGAAACCGAAAATCAGAATTCGGAATCTGTAAACCAAAATTAGACCAATGATTTATAATTTAAAATTTATGTAATATATAAGAAGATGAAACATTCAGATCAAAATATTCAAAGAAAATTAGGTGATGACATCTTGGATCTTTGTAAAAATTACTTTTGCTTTCAATCTTGCTCGTATAAAGTCTGACTTCTACTTCAATCCAACAATAAGAATGGAAAACCCCAGACCAAGGATTTCTATGACTATGCTTGACCAAATAATGCAATTTCTAATTGGGGAGCAAAAATCTGGAGAAAAGGAATTCGGCCGAGAAGATCGATTCTGGTTCGGAAACTTCTTCATAAGAAACTAGCTACTGAGGACATTCTTAAAACTTGGGGATTCTACATGGCTTCATGGTGCAGATTTTGTTGTAAGGAAGAAGAATCAATGCAATAATTTTTCCTCAATTGCTCCTTCTCGAGATCTCTATGGAAGCACATTCAGAACCTGTTTGGCGTCAAAGTTGATGTATCCTCTGACATTGAGAAGCTCTTGCAAATGGCCTTCAAACTGAAATCTAGTAAACCGATTTTCACCATATGGATTGCTTCAATCATGTCTACTCTTTGGATGATCTGGAAATTTTGAAATGAAGCGGTCTTTAAAGGAAAAACTCCTTCACTTCAACAGGCTTTAATTTGCATTCACAGTTGCATTCTAGAAGCTAACGATCTAGAGAATGGTCGCACGAAGAATTCTATTTCAGATTCACATGTCCTTCATCGCTGTGGCATCAAGGGAAGAGCGCCCAAAGCTCCGTTGATTGTGAAAGTGCAATGGATACCACCTGATCTGGGATGGATCAAGATGAACACTTATGGAGCTGCAAACGGATCTCCTGGAATGGCTAGTTGTGGTGGCATTTTTTGAACTTCCCGTGGATTTTGCAAAGGCTGTTTCACGCATCCGGTTGGTATTTCTTTTGCGTTTGAAGCCGAGTTGATGGGAGTCATGTCTGCTATCGAATATGTGAAGCTTTACAATTGGGACAAACTTTGGCTTGAAAGCGACTCCACCTACATTGTTGAATTGTTGCAAAAGAAAAATATTATGGTCCCTTGGAAGTACAGGAGCGAATGGTTAAATGTCCAAAGTTTTCTAGATCACCCAAAAAGCTAGACATATTTTTTGGGGAAGGAAAGACAGTTGCCGAAAAACTTGCTTCGCACGGTATTCACTTGAGTAATTCGAAATGGTGGTTCAGTCTTCCAGACTTTTGCTCCAACAAGTTCAATAATAATCTCACTGGATTCCCAAACTATCACTTTTGACCTTCTGAGTAAATATATATTATTTTTCCTTTTAGTCTTTTTCCCATTAGATTTTGACCGAAAAGATTAACGAGTCATATCTGGAGATGCAATCAAAGTAAAGTCATAGCTCTCACTTTATTTTTATTTTGCGTGCCAGCGTGTAGATGTTTTTTCCATACACGTGTGCTTTTTTCCTTTTTGTCTTAATTTCTTCTGTAACCATTTAAATTTTTATTTTGTTTTTAATATTATTTTAATGAAATGGAAAAGTAATAAGGGTGCCGACTCTCAGGATCATTAAAAATAAAAAGGAAGACGCACCATCGAGTTTCAGATCTACCGGAACCGGCCTCGTTGGAATCGCCAGAGTTGAACCTCTTCGTTTTCAAGACGAAGCAAAATTGAAGCGCCAATCAGAGAGAGTGTGATAGAGAGATCAGACCGGATCTGCGCAGAGCAGAATAGAAGCCGCTTGATTTGCTCCCCCACCACGATCACAGAGATCTTCGCGATTCGGCCGGTAAGAAGAGAGATTGGTGCAGAGACAATCGGTTGGTGATGGTCGAAAATGAGCCGACTCCATGAGCGAGAAGAGAGAGAGAGCTTGAGAGAGAGAAATCATTGGGGGGGGGGGGGAGGGGAGGGGAGAGAGAGAGAGAGAGAACACGAGGAGAGAGAGCCTAGGAACATAGAGCTTTAGAGAGAGAGAGAGAGCAGTAGGAGATAGAGAGTGTCTAGGAGCAAAGCAGTTGAGAGTTTTTAGAGAGAGAGAGATGGAGCTGTTTTCGAGAGAGGAAGAGTTGATATTTTGAGGGGAGAGAATAAAAATGAAAAACGAACCCAGAAAGCCTCAAATGTTTAACAAGGGTTAAAACGAAAATTCAAAAAATAATTAATTTAAAAATACCAAATGGTAAAATTATAGGGTTTAATGTTAAAGTAAGTAAAATTTTAAGGAGATATCTAGATAATGACTATTTTTTTTTAATTTTCTCTTTAAACTATGTATCTTATAGTAAAGTTAAGTGTAATATTATCCTTAAATTATATGTGCAATCACAAATATATTAACACTTAAAACATAGGATTAATATTTCTAAAATTGAAAAACACTAAGAGTGAGAATTTTTATTTCCAATTTTACTGTAATTCATAATTAAATACTAAAAAGGATGAATGACCCTCTTTCTTCTTCTTATCGTTATATATATAGAAATTCACTTTAATTTTGAGATTTAGCTACTTGATGAGTTATAATAAATGAAACTGCTGGATGAGATCGCATATACTTACGTTATATACCTAGAGATCAGATACATTGAAAGTAATTACGTTATATACTGCTGGATGAGATCGCATATACTTACGTTATATACTTAGAGATCAGATACATTGAAAGTAATTATATTCCCGAGAAAATCTTGTGAACCATTTATAGCAGTCAAAGAATGGCCGGTTCTATTCTGTCCTATGGTCTACTTATATGTTTATTTGAACATGTGGACTAATAAGAATGGCACCTAAAAAGCCATTACCTAAAATTGGAAGGTTTTATTGTGTGATGAAATTTCAACAAAAGTAAAAAAGAAAGAAAAGAAAAGAAAACAACCAAAGGAAGCACGTGCTCCCCACGTCCCTGGAAGTTTGAAACTTTCTGGGGTTTGACTTCACCTGAAAAAAATAGAAAACAAAAAATAAAAAATAATAATAATAAAAACGTGTTCCTCCTTTCTAATTTTGAATAGTTTCAATAGTTTGAAAGGAGAAGTTAGACGTGCCCAAAAGATTTCCTATCCAGCAAAGAAATTTTCCATGATCACAAGAAACGTAAAATTAAAGGCAATATAACTGAAAGTGAATCCACGTCGTCTTGACCAAAAAAATGAGAAGCAAGTCAAAACACCTTTTGGTAGCCCCAAAATCTAGGCCAGCAAGTACAACAACGAAAATCCTTGGTCTTCATGAGTACTTCTTTCATTACCACCTTTTTCACTAGTGCTTGCGTTTTGCAACTTCCCAGCTAATAAGACTAGCAAGAAAAATGAGACTTTTGTAACGAGGTATGGGACGCAGTTTTAAACTATCAAAATTTATTATATTGAAATATTTTTCATACGATTTGTAACTATGTTCTGTCAGTAGGTGCCCTGTCATTACACCATAGATCATTGTAATCAAAGTTAACTCTCCATGTTACACTACTACAAAATGCATATTCCATAATAGAGCTTCCACAACCGTTTTTAAAAAATGGTTGTCGAAAGTACGTCAAAAACATGGCACGGAATAGGGTTTCCGAAAACTGTCATGGTTGCCAAGCGCTTTCACGACAGTTTCTGAAAACAGTTGTGGAAGCCTAAGCTTCCACGACGGTTTCCAAAAACCGTTGTGGTATGTCTTGTATTTTAAAAATTTTGTTTTTTTTTTCAAAATTTCGCGAATCCACAACTTTTTTTAAAATAATAATAATAATAAAAAAACTACGACAAACCACGATGGTTTTTGTCGTGGTACATGTACCATGACGGTTTTTGACAAAAACCATCGTGGTATGTGGTGCATTTAAAAAAAAAAATTTTTTTCTTCTAAATGTAGCTTGAATCCGCCACTTATAAAATAAAAAAAAATAAAAAAAAAACCCTCATTCTCTCCACATTTTCACAGTCGCGCCTCTTTCACTCGCGTCTCTCCAAACTCTCCTTCGAAAACCTTCTCCTCCGCCATGACCCCTCCTTCCATTTGCTCTCCTACCTCGTCTCCATTCTCTCTCAGCCTCTCCCTTTCTCCGTCACCTCTCAGCTCCGCCGGCCGCAACTCCACCACTAATTCTCTCTCGGGCCTCTCCCTCTCTCTCTCGCCTCTACTCGCCGCCGCGACTCCTCCCTCAAATCTCTTCCTTAAAACCCATCCTCCGCCGACTGCCGCGCTATGGAGCCGACCACACCCACGACTGTGTAGTTTGTAAGTCTCTCTCTCTCTTGCACCACACATATTATGGAAGTTCATTTGGTTGATTGTAAATGTGATTTTGGGTTATTGTTGACTGTGTTTGTGATTTCGGGTGATTGTTTTCTTGAAATTTTTTTTTGAATGTGTTTGTGATATTTTTGCATATTACATGTTCGACAAAATGCTTGTTTGATTAGATTGTGTGATTTTTTTACGTGTTTGGGTTCGCTTTGAGTTTTAGATTGATTTAAATTTTTTGGGTGAGGATTAGGTTTGGATTGTTATTCGGAAAAAAAGTGTTGATTTTGTAATTTATGCTTTTGCATATTACATGTTCGATAAAATGCCCGTTTAACTAGATTATGTATTTTTTACATAATTATGTTAAGATTTTGTTTAGATTGATTTACAATTACACAAGTATGATTTTGTGTGATTTTTTCCGACCGTTTGGGTGACATGATTGTAGAATGATTTATTGTTGCATTTTGACCATTTTTTACATGTTTGGGTGCAGAGTTCTTTTAGATTGATTTAAAATGTCACAAGATAAGGAGGATGTGTTAATAAGTTCTCAAATTAGAAAACCACGATGAACAAATTCACCTAGATTCAATCCCGACGAACATTGATTGATACTGTTCGGTGTCTGCTACAAGAAGGTTATGTTGAGTGCGGTTATTTTGATTTAGCCTATATGTGAGAGATAACCTTGACTCTCAATAGACTAGCCTTACTTCAGATTAAGGATTTTAATACCGACGTTGACATGAGTTTAGTAAGGAAGAGTGTGCTAATTATGTAATGCGGTTCATGCAATGTAATTAGAAGACAATCTACTAATTTTATAATGTAATGTATGTTTTGTAATAATTGTTGTATGTTGTGACACAAAATCAATTGAAGATTAGCTATTATTTTAATCTGAACTGTGTAATGGATAATACACGGTATTTGCCACTCGTGGGAAATAGCATGAATTGGGTAAACAAAATTTTTTTTGTGGAATGACCTACCACGACCTTTTTTTTCAAAAATCCGTCGTGGAAAGTTACTATCTACCCACCATTTGACGTCAGTTTTGCCTATTTCACGACGGTTAACCACTACGGTTAGAAAACCATCATAGAAAAATACCACGACGGTTAAAAACGGTCGTGGTATCCTCTTTTTGTACTAGTGTTATTTGTACATAAGCTGAAAGATCGTGATAATCTCTTTATCTCAACTCATCCAAGGAGCATTTATATATTCAATAACTATTCAACGCCATCAGCTCAAGGAAAGCCTCACAATCACTTCCAACTCAAGTTGGAAGTTTAGAAGGAGAAGTGATTAATGTCCAAAGATGAACTCGCAAAGCGGTCGAATGTAGTACAGATTAGATAGTCGTATCCACAGGGTGGCAATATATATATATATATATATATATTAGTGAAAATGAACATTAAAAAGGCAAGGAAATAGAATAACAAAAAGAAAAAATATTTTTGATCAATTTTTGTGATAAAGAAAAAACAAGAAAAGGAGAATTTAGGTAGAGAAAAATTCAATAATAAATGAGGCGAGACGTCATGAATCCTTCATATGCTTCGTTCTCAAATTTAAATCAAATTTCCCAATGTATGACTCAATTGCACTTTTCACTTCTCAAATAAACAACCGAAAAATATGGAATTAAATATCAATAGAATTAAACAAATGTGTTTTGGTGGATTAAATCTCAACGTTGAACCAAAAGGATTTATTGTTACAAGTTATCTAGAATCGACAAAGTACTATTCACCCAATGTAGTCATTGAAAGAGCCATCTCCAAATGTAGAATGCACATCAATGGATGAGACCTCGAGCCATGGTTGTGGCCTTGCCTATATGAGACAAAGCCCACTCTAGCATCAAAAATCCAGAGTCAAGTGGATTCAAGAGGGTGATAGATGTAATAAATTTTCTTTCTCTCCACTCTTTTATGGAGAAGGAAAAATGTGATTGAATACATTAAGGATGATATGTGTCAATGGTTGAATAGTAGAACCGAGTTTGCAAGCTGTCTCATTTCCAAGTTTTCCAATCTCTATGGAACTCCCCCAAATCCCGTGGAGCTTAATTTAGAGAACCTTTTACAAGGGGGGGATTCCAAATGAAGATAACGCCCATCTTGCGTCCATTCCCTATGCTGAGGAAATTAGAGACATTGTTTTCCGAATGGGAGATATCAAGGCCCTTGGACTGATGGTATGCCTATTGTGTTTTACAAGTCATTATGGAAATTAATGGGGGCTGATCTTGTTTCTGTGGTTAGGGAGTTTTTCATAACTGGCCTTATGAACCTGACCATCAATGCTACAAACATAGTCCTTATACCAAAAGTTCCAAATAACCCTACCACCACTAGCCATTTCCGTCGTATATCCCTGTGCAACGTAGCCTAAAAAACTATTTCAAAACTCCAAGCCACCTACCTAATGTAACGACCCGCCTAGCACAGGCCGTTACCTTACTTACATACATATATTTATTAACTTACTTACATGAAAAACAGCAGAAATTTTTTTTTAATACTGTGCTAACTCGCACATACTGTAACTAAAGGAATGATATAAAAATATCAAATCATATACTTAGAAAGAACAAAACGCGTAGCGGCAGCTTTTCCCACATTTCACAGTTCGTCCTGCCACGCTCCTCCATCTTGTATCAGCAACTGCTTGCAGGTTACTTACCTACAGCATAGACGTAAGACAGTGAGC
>JAFMPE010020107.1:0-15895 GCA_024759925.1 Ficus religiosa | reverse complement strand
AAATTTTTTAGGAGAAAAAAAAAAGGTGATGGGAGAAAGCAGTAGCTGTTTTTGTTTCTGCAGGCATTATTGTGTGTGTGAATGTTACAGCAAGCTTGAGTAAAAGAATGAGTTAAAAATAAAAAATAAAAAAAATCCCAATGAAGACTAGTAGTAGGAAAACACTCACTGCACACCCATTTCTAAACATCAATACAAATAAACCTGTCCCCACCACCCCCACATTCAACCAACAGTTCCCTACAACATTAAAAAAAAAAAAAAAAAAAAAAAAAAAAAAAAAAGAGTCCCCACTTGACTTAACAGTCATTAAATCAACCGGTCTATATCCATCAATCTCTAATCACTTCACCCTCTTCTGCCTCTCTTTTCTTCCCTTCCATTTATCATTCATTCCCTAGTCTTCTCTCACTTGCCCTTTGACTTTTTTAATGCCAAAAATTCGAAACCAAATTGCCTTTGTATTACCCTCAGCAGCGTTGGCTTCACCACAATGGTTCATGGGGTTTCTCTCTCCTCTTTCTCTCTCCTAATGGTTTTTTCGGTCGTCTTTGGTGTGTTGTTGGTGGGATTGGAGTGATGAAAGTTACCCATCACAATAGCATGAGTGAGCACGCATATTCATTTGTCTAATTTATTTATTTATTTATTTTTCACTTTTTTTTTTAAACATTCTTATGAATATCATTCATTGAGACACAATCTCATAGCATGTCGTTTTCTTCCTAGACCTTGAGCACGTGTCCCACTGACAAAACCTTCTTTTCTTCTGAACCTACCTGCGTAAAGGACTAAAGAACCAGCCGGGGTCGCTTCTTTCTTTCTTTTTCTTTTTTCTTTTTTATTTATGTAAAATGCTAAGAAATTAATGGTTCTATCTACACAATCATCCGTTCTTATAAAAATAAATAAATAAATTATACATTCTCATATCATTTAAATATAAATATATTTTTTAATGATACAAGATGTTTTGATATTAAATATAAAAATAAGATTGTAAAGGTTTGTTTGGTGAATGAGATTGAGTTGAAATTTTTAAGTTTCAATAGTAAATTTTTTTGAATTTTTAAAAAAAATAATAATTTTTTAAGGAAAAGACAAAAAAAAAGTTTAAAAATTATGATTTAAGTTATAACACCAAACTTGAATATAAGATTTGAAAACAAACCGTATCATTTTAAAAAGAGGCATGAATGGTTAACATATAATGTGCTAAGGTGCATAGATCATAATGATGTAGGTGAGAAGTAATAGTCAACTCCATCCACGCGTTGCTTTGTGCTCTAATCAAAGGGCCTCCTTATAAAAAAAATAATAAAAATAAAATAAAAATCTCCCAAAAATTAAGCTAGGACATGATGATCTACTACTACTACTATATGTGTGACACATTTCATGTAGCTTTGACGTGCCGTGGCGTAGTAGAGCAAGTCTCTTTTTTCTTTTTCTTTTTTCTTTTGTCTATTTCCTATCCCTAAAATCTTGAATATATATCAGTCACACGGGTTAGGTTTTAGAATCCTGAAAAGTGTTGCATCAAATCTATGTTATTGAATATTTCGTCTTAGGAAATGACCTTTTTGTCCAAATCCATAGATGCTAGAGATCGTGACATAAGGGCCGGTTGAAACATATATTCGAGTTGAAATTTTAGGAATGTGTGTTGAAAATATTAGTTTGGTTGAAATGTGATTGAAAATTAAATTAATAGTTAAAAGATGTAAAAGTTTAAAATGTGTTTATTAAAATAAGCAACATAGATATTGTTTCATTACTCTCGTTATTGTAAGTGATTGGAGAAAAAAATAATTTTATTTCGACTTGAAATGATAAAATTATGAATTTTTAAATTTTAGTTTTTATAGAAGGATAAATCTGTGGTAAAGACTCCAAATGGGTCTCTACCGGTAAAGTCAATTTTTAGACCGTTAAAATTTAATCGAACGGTCGAAACGTTATTGGTGTATTATACTTATCATATACCTTATCTCACAGTACCATTCTCACTCAAAGTCTTCTCCGTCGCCGGCAACGGTCACCAACGGCCCACCCCGACGCTGGCAACCCACCTCCGGCCGCCTGTGAATTTCTCTCTCTTCCCCCTTTCTCTCTCTTCTCTTCTCTCTCTCTTCCCCTTTCTCTCGCAGCCCCCCACCCCTGGCCCTACCCCCCACCACTGGCCCCGGCCCCGGCAGCCCCCCACCCGGCCGCCGGCAAGCCCCCTTTCTCTCTCTTCCCCCTAACCCCCCACCCCCGGCGCCCCCCCCCCCCCCCCCCCGGCCGGGAACAACTAGCCACTCCCTCCCTCCTTCCTGACCCTGACAACGGAAACCTCCCCTCCCCCCAACCTTCCACCGATGAAGGTGGATTCTTTTAAAATTATTTTTTTAATTATTTTTTAATTTCTTAGGCAAATACAACTATAAGATAAAGTATATAATAATTACCGTACATAAGCAACATTTCAGCTGTTTGATTGCATATAAATGGTTTAAAAATATGCTCTATAGATAAAGTATACAAAAAATACTCTACCACATATTCTCCCTAAAAGAGTAATTTTTTGATAGAAAAAAAAGTAAATTTTCTAATAAATAGAATTTAACCTTTTTTTTTTTTTTTTTAAATAGAGATAGTCAGACTATCTTTATTTTAAGGTAAAATAGTCAAAAAAAAAAAAAAACTAACTATTGACACATCAATATGTGGTTTTGGATGGATAAATAAATTAATATTTGATCTCACAGATAAAGTTTGACAAAAATGATAAATAATTTTTTTGAAAAATTGAAGAATTCAAATTTTATTTCTTTTGATGGAATTGTCTATGAAATTATTATCAGTCTATATTTACCATCACAATAATTTTTTTTAAATCTTAATAAATGATTTTGAAGAAGTGAGTGATTTGAACTCTATTTTTATGATAGTTTATCTATTTCTTTCATTTTCATTTTAACAAAATATATGAAATTACTTGCCATCGATAAAGAGTTATTTTCCCGATGAAAAAGGCTATTTAAGGAAGAAAATAATTACTTTTTTTATTTTTTGAGAAAGAAGAAAATAATTACTTGGAATAATAATAATGATGGTAAAAATCACGAATAAAGACTTTTAAAATCAAGACGGAGCGTCCTTAGGAGCCGTTTAACATCCAACGGCCGACATTAGACGACGCTCTACGCTCGCAACGTCTAATTTCCTCCAACGGTCAAAAATCTCAAAATACAAAAAATTCTTCCCATCCAAGATATCTCTGTCATTTCCTCTCCGATCACCATTTTCACCATTAAAAAAAATACCACCCAACAAGTCATAAAGAAAAACAAAGAACCATCGAATCACCTTCGATCTCGACAAGAAAACAATGAGCGGTATTCTTCAACACCCAGACGCCATGAACGCGCCGGAGCTGCAGATATGGAACAACGCTGCCTTCGACAACGACGAATCCGAAGTCTCGGCCGCCATCAAAGCTTCTTGGTCCAGTCTTCACCGATCTTCCGATTCGCTCCAGTCCGATTGCAGCAAAGAGAATCTGAGCCCTGGGTTTGCGAAAACCCCCGTCTCCGTCAAATCCTCGGTACCGATAAAGCCGCTCCAGCCGAACAGCACGATCGTCAACTCGAAAGCGAAGCCCCTGAAGCTTCTCTTCAAGGAGGGCCTTCTTGAACACGATAGTCAAGAAGAAGAAGAAAAGGCTCGCGACGTGAAGACGATCGATTCGGAGATTGCGGAGATCGAGAAGGAGATCAGTCGCCTGTCGTCGAGACTCGAGGCGCTTCATCTCGAAAAGGCTGAGCGAAATGCGAAGACGACCGAAAGACGAGCACGAATTGTGCAGGCGAGATTCTTGGAGCCACCACCGAAACAGAGCGTGAAGAATTCGGAGACTGAGAAGAAGATTGAGGAGAAATTGCCTCCGAGTAGTACGAAAACGAAGTTCAATCGCAGAGGGCTCAGTTTGGGGCCATCGGAGATTGTCTCCGGCGCTGGATTACGCCGATTAAGCAAGCTCGAGATCACCCCTGTTCAGGCGATACAGAATCGCCGAAAGTCTTGCTTTTGGAAGCTCCAAGATGTTGATGAACTGAGGGCGACGAAAGAGAGAGGGAAAAGCTTAAGTCTAAGTCCCAAATCTCGGAAAACCGTGGCGAAGACTCAGCCTCCGAAACAACCGGCCACGACGGCTTGTTCTTCCAAGAGGGTTGTGAAGAAGGAAGAGGCAATTCTCTCGACTATTCAGCCAAAGAAGCTCTTCAAAGAGGGAGAGAAGTCGGTGACTGCAAAGAAACCGTTGAGACCGGGAAGGGTTGTGGCAAGCCGGTACAATTCGACCATCAACGAAGGTCGGAAAAGGTTACTTCCGGAGGACAACAAGGATGACGATGACGGAAAGCGGTGCGACAAGAAACGCGTGTCGTTGGTGGGGAAACAGAGGGGGAATGTAGGCCGGAGCCAAGGGACTGAGAGCAGAGTGAAGAAGAAGTGGGAGATTCCAAGCGAAGTAGTGGTGTTTCAAAGCTTGGAGGAGGCAGAGAAGTCACCGGTGCCTGCCTCAGAGATCGGGGACGTGCTTCCAAAGATCAGAACATTCCGATTTGTGAATGACAGCCCAAGAGATTCGGGGCCGGCGAAGAGGGTGGCTGAGTTGATTGGGAGGAGGTCATACTTTTGCCCTGATGAGGAGGTTGAGGGGTCATCAGTTTGTCAGGCTCTGAGTTTTGGTGAAGAGAACGCCATGGAGAATTAGAAATAATAGAAATTTGGGGCAAAAATTTGTTGAGGATTTGGTAATTTTGGGGTTGCTTGTTAAGATCCATACATAACTCTTGTTATGGAGTAGAAACTAAGAAGTCTGTTTTGTAAGTTCATTGTTTGAGGGTGTTTTTTTTTTTTTTTTTTCTCTCTTCTGCAATGGAATAATGGCCTAGTGTATGGTCAGAATTCATAATCCATATTTGTGAAAAGTGAAAACAAATTCCTCCATTTTTTTTTTTTTTAATCAAGTGTGGTTGGGGTTCTGTAAAGACTAGTTGATTGCCGACTATCTCAAATGCCATTCTGAGGTATCTTACTTGTATCAGAAACAAGTACTGTAGAGCAATTCTGTTTGCCCCGCGGGGTTATAATCCCATATTGATGTGTCAAAATTTGATAGGTCAAAGCATTTTTTTATCCCAATTTTTTGTAAGAAAAACTGGGACACACAGACAAGTGTCAACTCAAGAAGAGTAAGTTTTGAACAGGAATGAGTAACACAGCATTTTTCTAAATTCCAGCACACGCACACACACACACACACATTGCTTATGAATAGAATTCTGATTTCTGGCTTTAGAAACTCAATACCCTTTTCAACCCCAACTTTCACCGTGACTACCGACAAGAAATTTAAAGAGGAATGAGCAAAAACTTGAACTTGTACTGAAAAAATAGCAATCAAACTTTCTAGGAAACAACCAATAACTACAAGTTCGAAAGCTCCAAATAGTCAGGAGCATCAAAAAATAAATCAACTATATAGCTAACTCAAATTCGACTCGAGTCCCTTCCAAATATGAATCTCCTTCCCCAGTCAGATACCACCAACACCCTTGTACGCCAACTTACTAGCTTGCTGTAACAAAAAAAAGTTCTGAGAACCATTAGAAAAAGTTGCTTTATCAGTTGAAACCTAGCTAGTTAAAAAAAATGTGACACAGAAACGCACCTTGCATAGACAGAGTACCAAAGCCACTGCGTGCTATGGCCAATGGAGACCCAATCTCCCGGGAGTTGAGCGGCAGCTTGTTCTCCTCCCAGTGGGGCAAATTGCCCAAAATGCTTGTACCTTTTTTTGTTAACACACCAAATGGAAAAAGTTACAGGTACATCCCAATAACAAAAGCTTCTTCGACAATAATGATATCAAGAGAAAATAATACCTGAAGGGACGAAACCTGTGGCGTCCCTCGGTCCTAAACCGAAGTGGGCCTTCAGGGTACTTCTCACACTCCTCCAAACGGTTGAAACAGTTGGCAAGATAAGCACCTTGTTGAGCAGCCACCTAAAGTAATTAAACGCAATCTAAGTGACAATTGAGCAGAAGAACAATCTATGAATTGTGGGGGGGAAATTCATCTAGTTGCGGTTTAGTGGGACCTGAGCAGTGGCAGGAAGATTTTTCATCTGGGAATCCACTTCGGAAAGAGCAGACTTGAATGTCTCGATGTTCACTTCAACAGACTTCTTTTGAGAACCCTCGAGTAATTCAAGAATGTTTTTCATTTGCTTCTTCTTCAAGTAAAGCTCGACTTGGGGATACCTCTCGCAGATGTCATCAACAACTTCTTGAAAGTCCTTAATGTTCAAATTACCTGATTTGTTCTTGTCTGCCTTGCTGAATATCAATGCAATATCCTCCTACAGGTGCCAGAACAGCAATGGAGTGTTTTATAACAATTATACTCAGCAATTTAGCAAAATACATATACATATATATATGTGTGTGTAATATGCAAGTAAATTTACCATGACTCTGCGTTGATTTATGGTTGCACAATCACCTAAAGCAAATACATTGTCGCATCCTTCCACTCTCAGCCATTCATCAGTAGCCAAAGCACGCCTGTTAGTCTGTTTCAAGTGCAATGTCAAACCGTTTGGGTGTTGAGTATTTGTAAATATACAAACACAAAGTTGTGTCCAAAAGTATGCCTCAAAGTGAAGGCGAGATGAGTAATAACAAAAGAGCAATGCTCTTCGGAATTCACATGTGAGACTCATCTATTGTGAGTAGTAGTGTTAGATACCACTGATGCTCTTTCTCATTCATCCCGATCAAGGATGTATCGAGGTTAGAGACATGATGGGTCCATATGTTTTAACAATTTCGTTATTGCAACAAACCTGACCAATCTGCTTCATAAAATCGACCACTTCAGCCCGTGGCCCAATACCAGTTGACCAGACGACCATCCCATAAGGCAGATGTGCAACTTGGCCGGTTCCTCTTTCTTTTGTGGAGATCTCATTTTCAGCCACTTTTACCACCATTGAACCTGTTTTCACGTTGATACCGTCTCTTTGGAATTTGTCTTCAGCAAAAGAAGTGATTCTCTTGTCAAACCTGCACAACCAAATCAGCATTAGCCCATTTTAACTTCACAAACAACGAAACACGAAATAAAAAAACTCACGTCGTCAAGTGGCAAGAGCAGCTTACATGTTCAAAATGTGATCTCCTGCCTCAAGGAGAGTAATCTTTGCATGGTCTTTAACTGAAGGATATAACTTAGCTAAATCCTCAGTTACAAAGTCATGGAGCTCAGCAGCAAACTCCACACCCGTCGGACCACCCCCAACAACTACAAAATGCAGAATTCTCTTCTTTTCTTCTTCACTTAGACTAGGAAGACTTGCTCTTTCAAAACAGTCAATCACCGATTGGCGGATTCTCAGCGCGTCCTCTACTCCCTGCAGAAAAGAAATGTGATTCATGTTCCTCACTAGAGCGGCTTACAATGGCTTACTTGATCGGGAAATTCAAACCCGAATAGGAATTTTTGTGTACCTTTAAGAAGTGGGCATTTTCCTCAACACCGGGGGTGTTGAATGTATTTGCCTTGGCTCCCATGCCTATTATCAAGTAGTCATAGTCTAAGCTAAATTCTTCTTTTCCACCCAAGTTCGTGTTTTGGCTTGATTGGCAGTAGACTTTCTTCTTGTATGCGTCGATCTTATAGCACACGGCTTCTCTAAATTGAACATCTATGCCTTTCTGCCATGGGAGATTAAAGAGTAGCCATCAACAAAAGTGTATGATTCACATAAGTAAAGAGCATGAATGACAAGGTAATATCAAAAAGAGCGATTCTATTTAGCTCTGCATAGAGCCGAATCCACAAAAGCGATATAAAGTGGTCCTTAACATGGGGAATCACCTTCGTGGGATCCATTATATCTCTTACGGAACTGACTCTTTACAGAGCTCAATAGTTTTTTTTTTTAATTATTTTTTTTAAAAAAAATAGAATATACCTTTCTTGTAATGGAGCGAATTGGTTCGACAATGCTGCGTGCTTCGACGGTGCCACAAGTGACACTGGGAAGCAAGGGGGTAAATGCAAAATAATTATGAGGTGACACAACATGAACATCATAGGATGGATTTTTCAAGTTCTTTAAGAAGCTAACTCCGGCCCAGCCAGTCCCAAGAACCACCACCTTCTTCTTCTTCTCGCATTCGCCTTTAACCGATTCGGCATATGCAGTCGATAATGGTTTTGCTCCATTATATGCCGCTACACCTCCCCCACTGCATGACACAATGAAAAGAATGAATCTACTGACAAGCTTGCAGAATTTATATGCTGAAAACTTTGAAACTTATTTTTTTTTTTTTATGGCAATTAATATGAATCACATATTTATATGTTGTTAAACTAAAAACTAATAATTCATCCTTACCCAAAAAAAAAAAAAAAGATTAATAATAGAAAGGAAAGTTTTTTTTTTCCCCTCTCTTTTTCTCTCTCTCTTGGAAATATATAGCATATGCATAGTAAGCATAAAAACATTCACACACATGCGATTATAATGGAAAACAATAACATAAAACATACATATGACATGATTGTCGATTAACCTATTCTGTAATAAGGCGTATGGTCTAAATCCATTCAACGAATCAGTGTAATCACATAATATTTTGGCAACTCACAATCATATAAACCAAACAAACAACAAACAAAAGGTGACTCGTTTTAGCCAACTTCTAATGTCAGAAAGAGAAAGAGAGGGACCTGAGAGTGACAACAACAAGAAGTTTAGACAAGGATGGATATTGATGGAAAGCCCTTGAAGCTCTCTCGTAGAACGAATATCCACGCATTCTTGTTCTGTCGAAGGCAATGACAAAGATAGTGACAGATTTTTTTTTATTTTTGACAGAGTATGCTCAGAAAAATATTGAAGAAGAAAAAAGAGACAGTTGGTAAAATACTCAACAATAGGGAAACGTGAGTTACGAATGCTCACATATGAGATGAGAGGGAGAGCGGAGTTTAAGGTAATATAACTGTCACGTAAATTGGACAAATCTTTTTTTTTTTTTTTTTTTTTTTTTTTTTTTTTTTTCCTTTTTGGTATGAAGTTGACTTGTCCAAACCAATAAAATAGGAGAGACACGTGACGTCCAGGAAGTGTGTTTCTCTCCTCCTCATTAGGGTTTGCCAATCAGCCGTTCGATTGATATTCTACGGCGGTGATTAGAAACTTTTTTTCCTCCAAAATATACATATTTAGGAGATAAATTATCATCCCGTATTTATGATGCTTCAACTTTCTTCAAGAATTTGTCATAAAAAAAAAAAATAAAAAGTAAAAAGTAAAGGCAAGTTTACCAAACCGTAAAGAATGTAATAGAAAGATAATCATAATGCGATTAAAAAGGGAAAGTAAAGTAATAATATTCAAGATTGTTGTTCTTATTTTAATCTTTTAAAAGAAAAATACATTTCAAATTAAGAAAATATAAATTTTATCAGTGACTCGTATGGCCTCAAACTACAACAAAAACCAGGAACTCATTATATAATCGGTCCTAGTAAACTCGAATGAAATGCTAAAGGAAAACATACGTGTATGAGTTACGAATCGGACATTAAATTGGGTACATCAATAATCGCACACACTTAACAATGCCTTTACAATTGATAGAAAGTTTTTATGCACTAAAATTGAGAGACCCGTAACATCGAAGACCACAAAAAACATCACTAAAAAAAGTATAGCAGCGAAAACACGACCTAACACTAGAAAACTAGAAAAAACACATCACCCAATCGAGATAAAACCCATAGTTATTACGACCCTAACACAAGGAAAACAAATAAATAAATAAATAAATAAATAAAACAAAAGAAAAATCCCAAACACACAGAACCTTTGACGATAAGACCATTAACAAAGGAGATACCAGAGAAAACATTAAAGTTCAAAAGAGTCACACTTTCCTTTTACACAAAAAAACACATTCTGAATGATTGCAAGTATATTTAACAGTAATTTTACATCTAACTGTTTCAAAATATGCAAAGTTCCAAGTTAAAAATAAATAAATAAATAAACATGTCCTAATTACATATACCTATATTAAAGTTAGTTTTTATAATTTTGACTGGTTAGATTTTTACCCCATTGTCCACTGTACATGAAATTTATTTAATGTCTTTGTTCAGAGAGAGAGAGAGAGAGGACAAAAAAAACTCTCATGATATTTCTTTGGAATATAACATGTATTGCTCTATGATACTATTTTGTATTTGAAAAAATCATTTTCCATTGGAATTAATTTTTAAAGTTGATTATTAAGATATGTGATTTCTAATTTTACATCAATCTTACTCTTATCATTGGAGTCGAGTACGAAACCATTATCTTTTCATCAAAGAGGGAAAAACTATCAAATCAAAGATTGTGGCTTTTTCTTGGCTAAAATAGTAATGGGACTCTTTTAAGAGAGAGAGAGAGAGATGTTGTGGGGACTCCACAACCAATACAATGTCAGTGTCACCTTCACCCGATAAAGATCCCCATCAATATATTCATTCAAAAAGCACACACAAATACAATAGCTCAGAACTTGTTAAACCAAAATGGACCAAGGAAAATTTGTAGACGGAATTTTTAATGGCAAAAGGGTAAAAGGGTCGTAGGAAAGGCCAACATTATAGCGAATAATCTCACTTAAAGAGTGATGCACCAAGCGCAGTGGCGAGTATACAGTTTTAAAACCCAAGTTAGATCTCCAGATTATTTTTTGTCCATTCAATTGGCAGAAAATATATCTCCGAAATCTTTCATTTACTCCGAGTTTGTGTCAAAACTCAAAACATGAAATACAACATGTACACGAAGCAAATGTAACTATGGAAACACAAATTTGAAAGAGCATGGAACTTTGTTACAATTTACAGGTCCTGCAATAAGTGGCTCAGATACGGCTTGAATCTCTGCCGAAGATGAACCTCCTCGTCCAATCGGATACCACAAGCACCCTAGTTCTCCAGCTCACTTGCTTGCTGAAAATAAGGTTATGTCAAACCAGAAGCTATACACATCAGATTGAATTACTCATCAAGTGGCAGATTATTATTACCTTGCATATACAGAATACCAGAGCCACTGAGTGCTGTGACCCACCGAGACCCAGTCCCCGGGCAATTCAGCTGCAGCTTGCTCTCCTCCCAAAGGAGCAAATTGCCCAAAATGCTTGTACCTTGTGATCCCAAGTTGCAAGCAAATTTATTTGTTAGAAAGCAAAAAGGAAAGAAAAAAATATCAGCATAATCCAACAATTCAAAATTTCCTAGTTTGTTTGTTGTGATAATACTTTTTGGAAGGTGTCAAAGATATGCAAAAGAGTAGTTGTGTCATATTTTGATGCAGCAATGGTAAAAGAGAGATGAGCTTCAAAGTGTAAGACATACACGAAGGGTTGAAAATTATGGCGCCCGGAACCTGTAAAACGACGTGGACCTTCCGGATTCTCGTGGCGCCGATCCCTGCGATTGAAGCACCTGGAAAGATAAGAACCCTGCTGAGCAGCAACCTGAAAACAAAAACGATGAAAAGAATGGTGGTGTTATATGTGACAAGAAAGAGATATATCATGAGCAAATTTGCCACAAGCAAAAGACGAAAGACATAAAACCTGTGCTGTTGCTGGCAGACTTTTCATCTGTGAATCCACATGAGAAAGGGCCAACCTAAATCCTTCAATATCCACTTCCTTCCTTTCATTCCCCTCAGAATCTTTCAACAGATCTGTCACATCTGCTAGATGCTGGCTCTTTAGATAGAGACCTAATTGAGGGTACCTCATGATGATGTCATCAATTACATCTCGCAATTCGCCAACTGTCAAGAAACCGGATTTATCCTCATCTGCAGCTTCAAATATGGCTGATATATCTTCCTGAAAGAAAAAAAAAAATGATATCCAACTATTGAACAGCCAGCACATATCCAGTTAGTTGATTATATTAATTGATCAAAGTTACTGGCAAATGGAACCTGATACTCGGGAGAAAGTTTGCATTATCCCTACTAAAACAACCAAAGATGGCAGAAAAAGTAGAAGTTTTAACAACTCTGTATACCATGATTTTACGTTGGTCAATTGTAGCACAATCACCAATAGCGTAAACATTCTCGCATCCCTTCACGCGCAACCATTCATTAGTTGCTAGAACGCGTCTATTACCCTGCGCATAAAGTCGGACACAAATCATAATTCACAAAACCTATGTTTTCTTTCTGGTGTGTGTCTGTGGTGTTGGGGGATTCATACAAGGCCATCCATAATAGTATAGGTTTGAGATAAATAAAATAGTATTATAGGTGCAAGTTGCAACTGAAGCTCACTATCCAATTAGCACCTCTCAGTCCTCAAAGTAAAGAGACTTATGACAAACCTGCCCAATTTGTTCCATGAAGTCCTTCACAACTGGACGAGTCCCAACACCAGTGGACCATACAACCAATCCATGGGGTATGGAGCAGATCTCTCCCTTTGATTTCACCTTCATTGTAATTTCCTTGTCAGAAACACTGACAACTCGACATCCTGTTTGCACATCAATCCCGTCTCTATTAAATTTCTGCTCAGCAAAAGAACTAATTCTTTCATCAAACCTGCAGCGACAGAGTGAAAGCTTCTATAAGTTCCATATTGTGGTATTGTCTATGAACTTGCAGTGAGCCATGAGCAAGATTCCAACTAGAGATAGTCGGGATCTTCTGTTATTTGATACGAGCATAGCACAGTCAAGGAGTTTAAGTGTTAGGACTTGGGAAGTACAAAATTAAGATGGCAGATCGGCAACGAAATAATCAAAATATTTAGAACTTGTTCAGCCTATTGGGGTTTTCTTTTTTCAAGTGCTTTATTAGTTTCCGATTTTGGAGTCAAGACCTTTGAAGATAGTATATTTGTTCTAAAACTATAGTATGATTTTTAATCAAGTGCTCAGATAAAGAAAAATGGATGTGAATTGAATTCCTTACATGTTCAAGATATGATCTCCTGATTGGATCAGGCTAATCTTCACAAGATCCTTGACACCAGGATAGAGCTTGTACAAATCTTCTTCCAAAAAATCATGCAGCTCTGCAGCAAATTCAACCCCTGTAGGACCCCCTCCTACAACAACAAAATGAAGATTGGCTCTCCTCTCTTCTTCACTTAGACCAGGAAGGATCGCCTTTTCAAAGCAATCTATCACGGTCTGTCGGATCTTCTGAGCATCCTCTACTTCCTGCATGAGAATCACATTTGCTCCATGATAAGTTTGCATCTTCAACACCTTGTGAAAGAAAACTGAGTGTGTTTGTTAACTATACTCGTGAACTACCTTGAGAAAGTGGCAATTCTCCATGACGCCGGGTGTATTGAAAGTATTTACTTGTGCTCCAATTGCTATAACCAAGTAATCATATTCCAGGAAAAACTCATCATTTCCCACCAAATTACTCTCTATATTTGACCTGCACAAAATCTTGTTATTTGAAGCATCTATCTTTACACACTCTGCCTCGAAAAATTGGACTTCCCCATTTCTCTGCATTTCAAAAGAAATAAACAAAGTGTCAGCATAAAGACGTACCGATAGCAAAATATCAAGAGCAACCGAATTTCATACCCAAATGTGCACCAACATACCTTCTTTATAATTTTACGAATTGGTTCGACAATACTTCGGGCTTCAACTGTCCCACACGTGACGCTAGGTAATAGGGGCGTAAATACAAAATAATTCCTGGGTGAAACGACCTGAACGTCGTACTTCAAAGCATCCAGATCCTTAAGAAAACTAGTACCGGCCCATCCTGTGCCAAGTACCACCACTTTCTTTTTCTTTGTCTCAATTTGATCAACCACAACTCCAGCAGACCCAATGTCCGACTGCGATTCTGAGTACGCCACAAGACCGCCACTACTGCATCAATCCAAAGACAGAGACAAAAGAAAGGACAACATCTATGAACAGCAGGATCAATCTGGCTGGCTAATCTCATTGAATACGATGTTCTTTTCCAACACAGCAACATAAAACACTCGACTCTTTAATGTAACTTAATTTTAACTGATTAAAGCAGAAGGACAAAACTTATGGTAGGACGCATCCCAAGTGTTTCAATATTATTAAACTTATAGTCATTTATTGATTGAAGTTTTTTATCGTAAGCTATTTTGTAAAAATCATATCAAATAGAAAAATAAACAAGCCGGAAAAAATTTCTATAGGTTTAACAGTTTAAAATAAAGTCTTACAGTTATAGTATTTCTTTCATACGCAACCGTAGGTTTCTCATAATTTATGTACATTTTTCACTTTCTTCATTGTCAGGATTTAACGATTGTTTTTTTCTAGGGAATATAAACTATTGTTAAAGGCTAGATATTTTATTTATTTTACAATTAAAATACGGTAAAATGAACAGAGAAAACGAGGAGAGTTAATTTTGGAGCCTCTTCCTTCACCCAGAAGATGTGGGGGGAGGAAAAAGAAGAAAGAAGAAATAACTCGCAATTTGGAAGATTCAAAGTTTCAGAAACACAAAAATAATAGAATCTCTCAGCTGATTTTAATATTATATGACAAAAGTTTCTGGTTTTTTCCCTTTTCTTTAGCCAGAATTTCGTTGGCGAATGATCTAGTATTCAATTAGTTTCCTTTTCATTGGCATCGTTTCGTTGACTTGGAAAAAAAAAAAAAATACAAGATGTCTGTTTGGTAGCTGAGAAAACAGAGTCGTAAGTTAATAAGAGAGGGAGGAGATCAAGAGATCTGAAATTCATGATATTCGGACTTGTTGCGATTATATGAAAAGGAGATAAAATAATGTGAACAAGAATTAAACTAAGATAAAGTGAAGCACACACAAACACAAGAACAAAAAACCAACCAAAGGAAGCAAAGTTGAGAACCTGAGAGTACAGAAAAGAAGAAGCTTGGAGGCAGCGGGGTAGCCATGGAAGGCCTTTGAAGCTCTGGTGAAGAAAGAAAACATGGTCATTTTCTCACAAACAACAGATTGTAAACCAACTGAAGATAGCACTCAACTCTGAAGAAGACTACTCAGTCTGTAGAAAGAGAGAGAGAAGGCTGATGGCATGATGCCGTTAGTTCATTATCCTTACCTGTTGGACAACGCGTCGTTCTTTCATTGTGTCCCCTTAAGGCTTGATTGGTGGGTTTTTACTCCCTTTTTTTTTTTTTTTTTTTTTTTAATTTTTATTTTTAATTTTATTCGTATTAATTGCCATTCAACTCAAATGCCACGTGGACGACCAACAAATATGTGTGTGTATATATATATTTGAATACAAAAGTGGGGCATCCAATTGTCTATTTTATGATAAAATCAGATATTAAAATTACTATTAAAATAATGTTTCTAATGATATTTAATGCATGTTCGTGATTTTACTTTGGTAGAGCATGAATTTAAATGCAAAAGTTTAATAAATCAAAATAATTAAACTCATTAATAATAAACTTTCATTTACTACTGTTGACAAAAATACACTGTTCACATTGGTTTTCATACTTAAAACGTATTGCACCATAATTTTATTGTAAAAAACATAAATTTAATTCTATCTCAATATTCTACATAAACTATTATTTATTTAATTAACGCTCATTTGATTATGTTATCAAATCTTCATGACGCTCATAACCAAAACTATAAACAAATAATAAGCGTATCAATATTCTTTTCTCCACGACATAGTAAATACACAAGATATATTATTCACAACGATAATTGATATTGATAATGTTGATAATTGAAATTGATAAGTATAAATTTAAATAGATCAATGTTGTGTTTTTTT